>CM061142.1:547003054-547072525 GCA_030789695.1 Scilla litardierei
TCATCCTCAGACATGGAAGGAGGAAGCTCAACACCCATAAGACGAGCCCTACGGCAGACTACCTCCTCGGTACGAGCCAAGCGGGACTCGTGACGACGAAGTATCTATAGGACATCATCCAGGGTGGCAGAGGGAGTAGCAGAGGCACTGGCAGAGGCAGGGACAGACGCTGAAGGTGTCGTCCTCTGAACGTGACGAAGCGCCGCAAGAGATTTCTTGACGGCCGTCGCGTTCAGGGGAGGACCAAGGGGACGCTCATCGTCACGAGGCAACGTGACATGAAAATGACGAAATACGAGGGTCAATAAGCAAGGAAATGGGATATGAGCCGATTTATTGGACTTGCGAATACACTCGAAAGAATCAATCTTATCGAGTATAATGCGAGCCCAATTAATCGAGCTCCCCATGAAGATAGCATAAATAAGCTTCAGAAAGGGCTGGGACGGGAGAGACGAGGAGCCGTACTTGGGAAGCAAGCACGACTTCAGAATCAGAGTTAGGACCCATGCATTAGGCTTGAACGATTTAGAAGGCACGCCAATCATGGCAGGAGGGATCTGATGGAAAATCTCTGAAAGGATGGTCTGATCAAGAGAAGAAATATCGTCAACCGAGATATCAGATGGAAGAAGGCCAGACGAAGAGATACCCAAAATCTCTCCTAATATTTCTGCAGTGAGGACTATAGGAGTCCCCAAAACGGTCGTCTCAACAGAGTGGGTCTGATCGTACTGACCCCGGATCCTATTCGCATAGAAAAGCTTCACTAATCTAGGGTAGGGGTGAGGATTCACCTTCGGGTCAAATCGAAGGTAATCGAGGAGACCCGACGACGAGAGAAGATCAGCTAACCCTATAAAGTCGCTAAACTGGACGAAATGCTCCAGAAGCAGAGGGCAATGTTCGATACGGTTGTACGCCGCGAGACACATAGGGTCATCGCGACACCACGAAATATCGACACCGCCCACCGGCATCGGACCCTTTCCCTTAGGCTTACGGGTAGACGTACGAGGGTGTGTGCTAGACTCGGAATAGATAGGAGGAGTGGGTTCCCTATGAGTTTCGGTCTCGGGGTTATACTCCGTATCGGAATCGGTAGGAGTATGGAACGAAGACTGAGAGGCAAGAATTTTGGCCTTGGGCTTAGGCTTGGGCTTGGGTTGACCTCTAGGCTTGGCGGTCGTCGTCCTCTTCTTCTTGAGAGAAGGCGAATACGAGGAAGGTTGGGTGGTCTTGGCACGGCGTTTCGGAGGGGTTGGATGCTCGGGGTCCGAAGGGGTTTGGTCTACGGTCATCGGCGAGGGGCTAAAGGGAGTGATCGGGATACGTGTTCTTGCCATAGTCGAAGCAAGACACGGCACAAGAAGATCAAAGGAAGAAGCCCTAACCGAAAAAGACTTAAACCCTAAGAGCCCTAGAAACCCTAGAAACCGAGCTAACCCTAGCTCTAGGAATGGAAATCTAACCCTAGAAGGAGAAGAAATCACCTAGAAGGAGGGGCCGACGGTGGAGATCGACGGAGATGGCCGGAAAACGGCCGGAGATCGATCGGAAGTCGAAGGGACAGCGAGGGGTCGGGGGTTTCGAGCTGAGGGAGAAAGAGTATGGATCGATTAGAATGAGAACAGACCGACTAAACTGAGTTTAAGTCGGTCGAGATCGCAAATGACCAAACAGTCCCTGGCACAACTAGTCGGTCACAGTTCAAGCACTGACCGACTAGATCACGATCTAGTCGGTCGGTCAATGAGCTTGAACCGACTAGTTGCAAACAGTGGCTGAGTCCAAGATTTACTGACAAGATTTAGTCGGTCTGTGTTCATTTACTGACCGACTAGATCTAAATCTAGTCGGTCGGTCACTGAACATGAACCGACAAAACAGTCGAAATGATGAGGAGACTCAAAAAGCATGAGTTAGTCGGTCTAAGTTCTTCTACTAACCGACTAGATGAACATCTAGTCGGTTGGTGGTTGAACTGAAACCGACTAAGAGAGTCCAAAAAGTGATAATTAAGTTCTCTCTTCAATACGCTTGGACGATATATCGCAAAACTCTCAATAATCATCTAAACTACCCCATTAAACATCGAAATCTTAAATACGACAATCAAAACATGAATTCGAGCAAAAATTCAGAAAATCACATATATTCCCGAATAAATCCAATAAGTCTAGCATAAGCGAAATATTTCGAAATATAATAGCATGCAAGAATATTGAATGAAACATGAATCCTATATCTCGGATTCACCCATAATCCCCAATTCTCGACGCAACCGCACAAAGGAGTCCTCCTTTAGGGGTTTCGTGAAAATATCGGTGATTTGCTTTTGGGTTTCAACGTACACTAAAATGATGTCCTTTTTAGCAACATGATCATCTAAAAAGTGGTGTCGGACATCTATGTGTTTCGAACGGGAATGGTATACCGGGTTCTTAAAAAGACATATTGCACTTTGGTTGTCAACCATGATAGGGCAAGTATCACAATTAATACCAAAGTCTTTAAGTGTGTGTCTAATCCAAAGAACTTGAGCACACGCGGCACCGGCGGCAATATATTCCGCCTCGGTGGTTGAAAATGACACGGAATTTTGCTTCTTGGAAAACCAAGAGACAAGAGAATTTCCTATAAAATGGCAAGTGCCACTAGTACTTTTCCTGTCGGATTTGCATCCCGCATAATCGGCATCACTATATGAGATTAACTCATATGTGCTAGATTTTGGATAAAGTAATCCAAAATCAAGTGTATAACTTAGATAACGGAAAATACGTTTTACCGCTACTAAGTGAGACTCCTTAGGTTGAGACTGATAACGAGCACATACGCATACGGCAAACATAATATCGGGCCTACTTGCGGTAAGATAAAGTAAACTACCTATCATACCTCGATATAGACGAATGTCTACATCCTTACCGCCCGTATCCTTGTCAAGATGCGTAGTCGTGCTCATTGGAGTCTTTTTCCCAGAAGCACTCTCCATTCTAAATCGCTTAAGCAACTCCACCGTATACTTCATTTGGTGGATGAAGATTGTATCGTCCATTTGGCGAATTTGGAGACCTAAGAAATACTTGAGCTCACCCATGTGGCTCATCTCAAATTGTTCCTTCATAACATTAGAAAACTCTTTACAAAGAGCAAAGTTAGTAGCACCGAAAATGATATCATCAACATATATTTGAACTAGAATTATATCATTATTCGCATGCTTAACAAAAAGTGTAGAATCGGCTTCTCCCATTTTAAAATTCAAATCCAAAAGAAAATTCTTTAGGCGATCATACCAAGCTCGAGGAGCTTGTCTCAAACCGTAAAGTACTTTCTTTAGTTTAAAAACATGATTTGGAAATTTTTCATTTATGAAGCCCGGAGGTTGAGAAACGTAAACTTCCTCAACGACATCTCCGTTTAAAAATGCACTTTTAACATCCATTTGAAATAATTTAAAATCCTTATGGCATGCAAAAGACAATAATAATCTAATCGATTCTAATCTAGCTACCGGAGCGAAGGATTCTTCGAAATCAATACCTTCCTCTTGTCGATAGCCTTGAGCAACTAACCGAGCTTTGTTCCGGACGACGACTTGGTTTTCGTCGGTTTTGTTCTTGAAGATCCACTTTGTCCCTATGACGGTGTGGTTCTTCGATGGCAATGGAACAAGCTCCCAAACTTCATTCCTCTCGAATTGAATGAGCTCCTCCTCCATGGCTAAGATCCAAGCGCTATCTTCGCATGCTTCATTAACATTCTTTGGCTCTATCGAGGAGGCAAAGGCACAATGAGCGAAGTAGTTCACTTGCGATCTCGTATTGATACTATCATAGATATTGCCAATGACTTGCTCATGAGGATGGTCACGAACGGTATGAAGCCGTTTGGGAATACCTTGGTCACTAGGAACATTCTCAACAACTTCATTAGTTGGGTTAGTCTCAATAGAATCAATAGAATTATTAGACTTAGAATTATCAAACGAATCACATAAAACATCCAAAGAATCATTATCATTTGAAATTCTAGTTGGAACAAATCCTTCATTAAAAGAGACATGAAGCGACTCCTCGATCGTTGAGGTTCGTTTGTTGAATATCCGGTAGGCTTTGCTACGCGAAGAATATCCAACAAAAATCCCCTCATCGGATCTTGGATCGAATTTGTCCAAACTACCATACGTGTTCTTAATAAAACATTTCGAACCAAAAACACGAAAATGTTTAACTTGAGGCAACCTACCAAACAACAATTCATAACAAGTTTGTTTAGTGCCGGGCCTCAAAAGTATTCTATTAAACACATAGCAAGCGGTGTGTACCGCTTCCGCCCAAAATTGATGGCCAAGTTGGCTATCATCAAGCATAGTGCGAGCACACTCCACTAGCGTCCTTTTCTTTCTCTCAACTACACCATTTTGAGGAGGTGCACGAGGGAAAGAGAAGGTGTGTGTAATACCAACTTCATCACAAAATGTCTCAAAAGACTCATTCTCAAATTCACCTCCATGATCACTACGAATAGTGACAATGGTGGTTCCTAAGAGATTTTGTACTTTCTTAACAAAAATTGTGAAGTTTTCAAAAGCTTCATTTTTATTACATAATGAAAATACCGATGTAAATCTCGAATAGTCATCTACGATGACAAGTCCATATCTTGCATTTCCTAAGGAAGCAACTCTAGTTGGCCCAAATAAGTCTAGATGTAATAGCTCTAGTGGCCGTTTAGTAGAAATGTTTTTCTTAGGTTTAAATGAAGATTTAGGAAGCTTGCCACGTTGACAACAATCACAAAAACTTTTCTTTTCAAAAACAAGCTTCGGAAAACCTTTAATGGAATTTAATTTTGAAAGCTTATAAAGTGTTCCAAAGTTCACATGTCCAAAGCGTCGATGCCATAAGTGTTGTTCACTTGTGTTGGCAACGAGACATTGTTCATAAGACTTAGGAAGATCCAAAATATAAATATCTTTATGACGAGTGCCGGAAAATAATAATTTATCATTATCTTTTCTTAAAATATGACACAATCCTTTCGCAAAGCTAACTTTGTAACCTTTGTCACAAAGTTGGCTTATTGAAATAAGATTATGATTTAAACCATTAACAAGATAAACATCACTAATTAAGGGTTTAGATGGGTTACCCACTTTACCAACACCTATGATGGTTCCGCTCTCGTTGCCTCCAAATACGACGCGGTTTCCATTTGCTATGGGAACCACTCCGGAGAGCAAACTAGCGTCACCCGTCATGTGTTTTGAACACCCGCTATCGAGTATCCAATTTCCCTTGGAGCTAAATTTAAATTTGTTGCTCCTTTTCTTTTTCTTTTCCTTGAGTACCTAAAGATAGAGAATTTCATATCATGGTACCCAAGTTCATTGGGTCCAAAAGATTAGACCTTTGGAAGCCAAGTCCAATTGGACTTAGACTTCCCCACATAATTTCTATATGCACAACATCCGAAAAATAAGCATTCATATATTTTTGTTTTTCATCCATGCTTGTGTCCTTTGGGCTCCAAATAGTGAAAATTTTGGGAGCCCTCATCCTATTGGGTGCATGCATTCGACGTTGATTTCTACGTGATGCATGTTGTGGATAGGCATAAGGAACATGATGGAATGGTGCACGACGAGAATTATTCACATGATGTTGTGGGTGAACATATGCATGTGTGGGAACACGTGCGTGAGGGTGTCTCACATGGTGTGCACGTGCTCGAGAATGTGTTGCATAAAAATCATCATATGCGTGAGACGATGGAGTAGGACGTGTGTTCCTACGTGGCATGGTATTGGTGTACATATAAGCATGCCCCTTCTTTGGAGGTCCACCCAAAGTGGGTTTCTTTCCAAAAGAGGGTGTGAACGAGGTGGAAGCACCATTGGTAGATGAACTACCAATAGAGTGTTTGCTACCACTCGTAGAGTCACCGGAAGTTGGCTTAACAAAAGTAGTGGCCGATTTGGATGGACATCCCATCGTATACCCCAAACCAATGTGGTGATTGGCCGGAAGTAAGTCACTTAGGATTTTATCCAAATGGTCCTTACCCTTATTGAATCTATTGATTCGGCCTAATGTGTTCTCATATTTCTCTTTGAGAGAACGCATAGAAGTATCCAAGTTGGATACTTGCGATGTGAGCACATAAACACGAGATTTAAGATTCTCGTTCTCAATACTCAAAGTTGAGTTTTGAGAAGTTAAATCCGCAATCCTATGTTCTTCCGGATCATCAATGCTAACATGTTCAAGTTTAGATTTGAGATTAATAATCTCATTTCTCAACTCTTCAACAACGGTGTCGTTGTTGGTGATGATAGTCTTAGGCGAGGTTTGAATGCTAGCTAGGTCATCTTTTACCTTAGTATATCTATTTACTAATTTAGTGTATTTTGACCATAATTGAGAGTTAACATTCCTAAGATCATCCATAGTTACCTCATCGTTGCCTTCGTCATCACTATCATCGGAAGAGGAGGATCCTTGATCATGCTCCTCTCTTGCCATGAAGCACATGTGCGCTTGCTCCACTTGCTCATCGTCCGACTCTCCGCTTGAAGAATCCTCGGAGTCGGTGAATGTTGCTCCGACAAGTCCCTTCTTGTACCCCTTTTTGTACTTCTTGGACTTATCGAATTTTGGCGCCTTCCACTTCTCCTTTTGTTTGTTGAGAGGACACTCCGCTTTCATGTATCCTGGCTTATTGCACTTGAAACACAAAGGAGAAGAAGAGGCGTTAGAAGAACCAAATTTAGCTTTGTTCTTATAGTTACCTTTTCGGAAGAAACGGTTGAACTTCTTGGCCATGAGTGCCATGGACTCCAAGTCCAACTCGTTTTCCGAGTCTTCATCATCGGTTGATGTGGATGTGGATGGAGCGGCCTTGAAAGCAATAGCCTTCTTCTTTGGCTCGTCTTGCTTTAGGTAGGACTTCATATTTTCCTGCAATTTGAGCTTGCTATCCTTGCGTACCTCGTATGACATTAAAGTACCCATTAGTTGAACTACGGTGTACTTATTCATGTCATTACCTTCCTCGATGGCGAAGGTACGCTTTTCCCAAGAGGAAGGAAGTCCTTCGATAAGCTCGAACACTTCTCCTTTTGGGTGTAGGATTTGCCGAGAGCCTCTAACTCGTTTATGATGTCGACGAAGCGAGCGTAATACTCCTTCATCTTCTCGCCCTGTTGCATATGAAACATTTCGTAATCTTTGTTTACAACTACGAGTTTAGAGTCTCTTACCCGACTCGTCCCTTCATGAAGAATGAGGAGGGAGTTTCAAATTTGATATGCACTCTTACATGTGCATATCTTATTGAAGTCCTCGGGCTCCAAAGCGCATTGCAAGGCGTTCATTGCCTTGGCATTGCTTACCTCCGCGGCGACCTCCGCGGTTGTCCATTTCTCGAAGTCTTCTTCTTCGGGCTCGATGTATTCCTTCATTGTGGTCCTCCATAAGGATGCACTCCGGTGGAAGGTTTCCATCCGGCATTTCCAGTACCCGTAGTTGGTACCGTTGAAGAATGGAGGCCTCGTAGAAGAATGTCCTTCCATCACCGAAGATGCTCCTTCACGGTTCCTGAAGGTGTCATAGTTGGAAGGTGGACGCACGGTCTTGTTGTCGTTGGCAGACATAGCTAAGTATCTGGCTCTGATACCAAATGTAATTCCCTACCAGCTACTGCATAAGTACTAGAGGGGGGGTGAATAGTACTTTAAAATAATAAGGAGTATAATTCCAAATTAAATTGCAAACAACTACCAAATCAATTTGCGGAAGCTTAAATTGAATGACAACACAAAATTAACAATGCTAACAAACGATGTTAATGGGTTCGGATCCACCCAAGTCTCCCCGACTTGTTCCCGGTGATCCTACGTCCCAACCACCCGGATCCCCTCCGGATACTTGAGTTAGAAACCCTAACTCAAGATTTCCACTATGAAATACTTGTGAAAATCCTCCACAAGTCAAATCATACAAAATGTAATTTGTGACTCCCACAACCCGGGATCACAACCACACTCTCACAACCGAGAGTGAAACTTACAAATCAAATATGAAATGAAATAAGAAAAACTTCTTACCGAACAAAATACCTATGTCTTGAGTATTGCTTACGAATTAGGGCAAGGATGATTTTGGGGAAGAAGTGGCACCAAACCTTAGCTCCAAGATGTAGATCAGCGATGGAGAGCTTTGGGGATGTTGGTGACCTAGAATCAAGCACTTGGCTTGGAAGGCTTCACACTCAATGAATCTCTCTTTGGAAGTAAGAGTGAGGAGAGATTATTGAATGGAAAGAATGAGCTTTGAATGCACTTGGAATGATTTCTCTTGATCTCTAAACTTGCAATAATATCAGCCTTGGCAGCAATGAATGCAGCCCAACAAGTATATATAGGATAAAGGAGAGAGAGAGAGAGAAAAACGTTTCAATTAAAGCTCCAACGGCTCTTTTCTGAACCCAACTAGTCGGTCAAAGAACAACCACTGACCGACTAGTTCATCAACTAGTCGGTCGGTCAATTAACGTAAACCGACTAATGAGTAAACTGAGAAAAGATCAAAGTACAGACTAAGGAACTAGTCGGTCTAAGAAGAGTAGCTGACCGACTAGTTTCACAACTAGTCGGTCGGTTACTCAACGTCGACCGACTAACAGATAAAACTGAAGTCTGAGAAGAATTGTACTTAGTCGGTCCAAGAACAAATGTTGACCGACTAATTCACCAACTAGTCGGTCACCAAATGAACATAGACCGACTAACAATAAACAGTAAGTATGGTGAAAAATTTGGCATGTACAGTAAACTAAACTAGTCGGTCCAAGAAGGAAAGTTGACCGACTAGTTCATCAACTAGTCGGTCGATCAATGAGCACAGACCGACTAAAGATAAACAGTAGCTCAGGCTCAAATGTGCATGTTCAGGGAAAGCTCAACTAGTCGGTCACAGAAGCATCACTGACCGACTAGTTCACAAACTAGTCGGTCGGTGAGTCAACTTAGACCGACTAACTGTAAACAGTAAAGGGCAAAGAATTAACTGACAGAAACTAGTCGGTCCAAGAAGCTTGGCTGACCGACTAGATCACCATCTAGTCGGTCAGTTCTTCTTCTTGAACCAACTAACATGCACAAGAAGTCCCGAATCGAAGCGCGATGCTTCGGGAAGAATTGTATGGACTTCTACAAAGATCCTAGAGCTAAGATATGAGCGTTATGAAGAATTAAAACGTAAGACCTACTCAAGGCTTAACATTCTACGAAAGAAGCTAAAAGACTATAAATTAAACTTGACGATACCGTCTTCAATAGCTTCAATCGAATCTTCATGACTTCTAAATAGGTCCATAAGCTTCAACGAAGCTTTAGGCATACGATCACGTGCTTTGAGAAGTCTTGAGACGTCGTAATTGATATTCATGTGAATTTGACGACGATCTCCATAACTGCGCTCACAAAGTGTTAGTTCATATTATATTTATGTTTGTTCATCATCCAAAACCAAATCCGGGGAGTCCAATATCCAACATTCCTTCTTCTTGGGAAAAGCGTACCTTCGCCATCGAGGAAGGTAATGACATGAATAAGTACACCGTAGTTCAACTAATGGGTACTTTAATGTCATACGAGGTACGCAAGGATAGCAAGCTCAAATTGCAGGAAAAGATGAAGTCCTACCTAAAGCAAGACGAGCCAAAGAAGAAGGCTATTGCTTTCAAGGCCGCTCCATCCACATCCACATCAACCGATGATGAAGACTCGGAAAACGAGTTGGACTTGGAGTCCATGGCACTCATGGCCAAGAAGTTCAATCGTTTCTTCCGAAAAGGTAACTATAAGAACAAAGCTAAATTTGGTTCTTCTAACGCATCTTCCTCTCCTTTGTGTTTCAAGTGCAATAAGCCAGGACACATGAAAGCGGAGTGTCCTCTCAACAAACAAAAGGAGAAGTGGAAGGCGCCAAAATTGGATAAGTCCAAGAAGTACAAAAAGGGGTACAAGAAGGGACACGTCGGAGCAACATTCACCGACTCTGAGGATTCTTCAATAGGAGAGTCGGACGATGAGCAAGTGGAGCAAGCGCACATGTGCTTCATGGCAAGAGAGGAGCATGATCAAGGATCCTCCTCTTCCGATGATAGTGATGACGAAGGCAACGATGAGGTAACTATGGATGATCTTAGGAATGCTAACTCTCAATTATGGTCAAAATACACTAAATTAGTAAATAGATATACTAAGGTAAAAGATGACCTAGCTAGCATTCAAACCTCGCCTAAGACTATCATCACCAACAACGACACCGTTGTTGAAGAGTTGAGAAATGAGATTATTAATCTCAAATCTAAACTTGAACATGTTAGCATTGATGATCCGGAAGAACATAGGATTGCGAATTTAACTTCTCAAAACTCGACTTTGAGTATTGAGAACGAGAATCTTAAATCTCGTGTTTATGTGCTCACATCGCCAGTATCCAACTTGGATACTTCTATGCGTTCTCTCAAAGAGAAATATGAGAACACATTAGGCCGAATCAATAGATTCAATAAGGGTAAGGACCATTTGGATAAAATCCTAAGTGACTTACTTCCGGCCAATCACCACATTGGTTTGGGGTATACGATGGGATGTCCATCCAAATCGGCCACTACTTTTGTTAGGCCAACTTCCGGTGACTCTACGAGTGGTAGCAAACACTCTATTGGTAGTTCATCTACCAATGGTGCTTCCACCTCGTTCACACCCTCTTTTGGAAAGAAACCCACTTTGGGTGGACCTCCAAAGAAGGGGCATGCTTATATGTACACCAATACCATGCAAGTAGGAACACACGTCCTACTCCACCGTCTCACACATATGATGATTTTTATGCAACACATTCTCGAGCATGTGCACACCATGTGAGACACCCTCACGCACGTGTTCCCACACATGCATATGTTCACCCACAACATCATATGAATAATTCTCATCGTGCACCATTCCATCATGTTCCTTATGCATATCCACAACATGCATCACGTAGAAATCAACATCGAATGCATGCACCCAATAGGATAAGGGCTCCCAAGATTTTCACAATTTGGAGCCCAAAGGACACAAGCATGGACGAAAAACAAATGTATATGAATGCTTATTTTTCGGATGTTGTGCATAGTAGAAATTATGTGGGGAAGTCAAAGTCCAATTGTACTTGGCTTCCAAAGGTCTAATCCTTTGGACCCAATGACCTTGGGTACCATGATATGAAATTCTCTATCTTTAGGTACTCAAGGAAAAGAAAAAGAAAAGGAGCAACAAATTTAAATTTAGCTCCAAGGGAAATTGGATACTCGATAGCGGGTGTTCAAAACATATGACGGGTGACGCTAGTTTGCTCTCCGGAGTGGTTCCCATAGCAAATGGAAACCGCGTCGTATTTGGAGGCAACGAGAGCGGAACCATCATAGGTGTTGGTAAAGTGGGTAACCCATCTAAACCCTTAATTAGTGATGTTTATCTTGTTAATGGTTTAAATCATAATCTTATTTCAATAAGCCAACTTTGTGACAAAGGTTACAAAGTTAGCTTTGCGAAAGGATTGTGTCATATTTTAGGAAAAGATAATGATAAATTATTATTTTCCGACACTCGTCATAAAGATATTTATATTTTGGATCTTCCTAAGTCTTATGAACAATGTCTCGTTGCCAACACAAGTGAACACCACTTATGGCATCGACGCTTTGGACATGTGAACTTTGGAACACTTTATAAGCTTTCAAAATTAAATTCCATTAAAGGTTTTTCGAAGCTTGTTTTTGAAAAGAAAAGTTTTTGTGATTGTTGTCAACGTGACAAGCTTCCTAAAGCTTCATTTAAACCTAAGAAAAGCATTTCTACTAAACGGCCACTAGAGCTATTACATCTAGACTTATTTGGGCCAACTAGAGTTGCTTCCTTGGGAAATGCAAGATATGGACTTGTCATCGTAGATGACTATTCGAGATTTACATGGGTATTTTCATTATGTAATAAAAATGAAGCTTTTGAAAACTTCACAATTTTTGTTAAGAAAGTACAAAATCTCTTAGGAACCACCATTGTCACTATTCGTAGTGATCATGGAGGTGAATTTGAGAATGAGTCTTTTGAGACATTTTGTGATGAAGTTGGTATTACTCACACCTTCTCTTTCCCTCGTGCACCTCCTCAAAATGGTGTAGTTGAGAGAAAGAATAGGATGCTAGTGGAGTGTGCTCGCACTATGCTTGATGGTAGCCAACTTGGCCATCAATTTTGGGCGGAAGCGGTACACACCGCTTGCTATGTGTTTAATAGAATACTTTTGAGGCCCGACACTAAACAAACTTGTTATGAATTGTTGTTTGGTAGGTTGCCTCAAGTTAAACATTTTCGTGTTTTTGGTTCGAAATGTTTTATTAAGAACACGTATGGTAGTTTGGACAAATTCGATCCAAGATCCGATGAGGGGATTTTTGTTGGATATTCTTCGCGTAGCAAAGCCTACCGGATATTCAACAAATGAACCTCAACGATCGAGGAGTCGCTTCATGTCTCTTTTAATGAAGGATTTGTTCCAACTAGAATTTCAAATGATAATGATTCTTTGGATGTTTTATGTGATTCGTTTGATAATTCTAAGTCTAATAATTCTATTGATTCTATTGAGACTAACCCAACTAATGAAGTTGTTGAGAATGTTCCTAGTGACCAAGGTATTCCCAAACGGCTTCATACCGTTCGTGACCATCCTCATGAGCAAGTCATTGGCAATATCTATGATAGTGTCAATACGAGATCGCAAGTGAACTACTTCGCTCATTGTGCCTTTGCCTCCTCGATAGAGCCAAAGAATGTTAATGAAGCATGCGAAGATAGCGCTTGGATCTTAGCCATGGAGGAGGAGCTCATTCAATTCGAGAGGAATGAAGTTTGGGAGCTTGTTCCATTGCCATCGAAGAACCACACCGTCATAGGGACAAAGTGGATCTTCAAGAACAAAACCGACGAAAACCAAGTCGTCGTCCGGAACAAAGCTCGGTTAGTTGCTCAAGGCTATCGACAAGAGGAAGGTATTGATTTCGAAGAATCCTTCGCTCCGATAGCTAGATTAGAATCGATTAGATTATTATTGTCTTTTGCATGCCATAATGATTTTAAATTATTTCAAATGGATGTTAAAAGTGCATTTTTAAACGGAGATGTCGTTGAGGAAGTTTACGTTTCTCAACCTCCGGGCTTCATAAATGAAAAATTTCCAAATCATGTTTTTAAACTAAAGAAAGCACTTTACGGTTTGAGACAAGCTCCTCGAGCTTGGTATGATCGCCTAAAGAATTTTCTTTTGGATTTGAATTTTAAAATGGGAGAAGCCGATTCTACACTTTTTGTTAAGCATGCGAATAATGATATAATTTTAGTTCAAATATATGTTGATGATATCATTTTCGGTGCTACTAACTTTGCTCTTTGCGAAGAGTTTTCTAATGTTATGAAGGAACAATTTGAGATGAGCCACATGGGTGAGCTCAAGTATTTCTTAGGTCTCCAAATTCGCCAAATGGACGATGCAATCTTCATCCACCAAACGAAGTATACGGTGGAGTTGCTTAAGCGATTTGGAATGGAGAGTGCTTCCAGGAAAAAGACTCCAATGAGCACGACTACGCATCTTGATAAGGATACGGGCGGTAAGGATGTAGACATTCGTCTATATCGAGGTATGATAGGTAGTTTACTTTATCTTACCGCAAATAGGCCCGATATTATGTTTGCCGTATGCGTATGTGCTCGTTATCAGTCTCAACCTAAGGAGTCTCACTTAGTAGCGGTAAAACGTATTTTCCGTTATCTAAGTTATACACTTGATTTTGGATTACTTTATCCAAAATCTAGCACGTATGAGTTAATCTCATATAGTGATGCCGATTATGCGGGATGCAAATCCGACAGGAAAAGTACTAGTGGCACTTGCCATTTTATAGGAAATTCTCTTGTCTCTTGGTTTTCCAAGAAGCAAAATTCCGTATCACTTTCAACCACCGAGGCGGAATATATTGCCGCCGGTGCCGCGTGTGCTCAAGTTCTTTGGATGAGACACACACTTAAAGACTTTGGTATTAATTGTGATACTTGCCCTATCATGGTTGACAACCAAAGTGCAATATGTCTTTCCAAGAACCCGGTACACCATTCCCGTTCGAAACACATAGATGTCTGACACCACTTTTTAGATGATCATGTTGCTAAAAAGGACATCATTTTAGTGTACGTTGAAACCCAAAAGCAAATCGCCGATATTTTCACGAAACCCCTAAAGGAGGACTCCTTTGTGCGGTTGCGTCGAGAATTGGGGATTATGGATGAATCCGAGATATAGGATTCATGTTTCATTCAATATTCTTGCATGCTATTATATTTCGAAATATTTCGTTCCTGCTAGACTTATTGGATTTTTCGGGAATTTATTGATATTTTGAATTTTTGCTCGAATTCATGTTTTGAATGTCGTATTTAAGCTTTCGATGTTTAATGGGGTAGTTTAGATGATTATTGAGAGTTTTGTGATATATCGTCCAAGCGTATTGAAGAGAGAACTTGATTATCACTTTTTGGACTCTCTTAGTCGGTTTCAGTTCAACCACCAACCGACTAGGTGTTCATCTAGTCGGTTAGTAGAAGAACTTAGACCGACTAACTCATGCTCTTTGAGTCTCCTCTTCATTTCAACTCTTTAGTCGGTTCATGTTCAGTGACCGACCGACTAGATTTAGATCTAGTCGGTCAGTAAATGAACGCAGACCGACTAAATCTTGTCAGTAAATCTTGGTTTCAGCCACTGTTTGCAACTAGTCGGTTCAAGCTCATTGACCGACCGACTAGATCGTGATCTAGTCAGTCAGTGCTTGAACTGTGACCGACTAGTTGTGCCAGGGACTGTTTGGTCATTTGCGATCTCGACCGACTTAAACTCAGTTTAGTCAGTCTATTCTCATTCTAATCGGTCCAAAGTGTTTCTCCTCCAGCTCGAAACCCCGATCCCTCTCAAGACCTTTCGACTTCCGATCGATCTCCGGCCGTTTTCCGGCCATCTCCGTCGATCTCCACCGTCGGCCTCTCCTTCTAGGTGATTTCTTCTCCTTCTAGGGTTAGATTTCCATTCCTAGAGCTAGGGTTAGCTCGGTTTCTAGGGTTCTTAGGGTTTAAGTCTTTTTCGGCTAGGTCTTCTTCTTTTGATCTTCTTGTGCCGTGTCTTGCTTCGACTATGGCAAGAACACGTATCCCGATCACTCCATCTAGCCCCTCGCCGATGACCGTAGACCAAAACCCTTCGGACCCCGAGCATCCAACCCCTCCGAAACGCCGTGCCAAGACCACCCAACCTTCGTCGTCTTCGCCTCCTCTCAAGAAGAAGAGGACGACGACCGCCAAGTCTAGAGGTCAACCCAAGCCCAAGCCTAAGCCCAAGGCCAAAATTCTTGCCTCTCGTTCTTCGTTCCATACTCCTACCGATTCCGATACGGAGTATAACCCCGAGACCGGGACTCATAGGGAACCCACTCCTCCTATCCATCCCGAGTCTAGCACACACCCTCGTGCGTCTACCCGTAAGCCTAAGGGAAAGGGTCCGATGCCGGTGGGCGGTGTCGATATTTCGTTGTGTCGCGACGACCCTATGTGTCTCGCGGCGTACAACCGTATCGAACATTGCCCTCTGCTTCTGGAGCATTTCGTCCAGTTTAGCGACTTTATAGGGTTAGCTGATCTTCTCTCGTCGTCGGGTCTCCTCGATTACCTTCGATTTGACCCGAAGGCGAATCCTCACCCCTACCCTAGATTAGTGAAGCTTTTCTATGCGAATAGGATCCGGGGTCAGTACGATCAGACCCACTCTGTTGAGACGACCGTTTTGGGGACTCCTATAGTCCTCACTGCGGAAATCTTAGGAGAGATTTTGGGTATCTCTTCGTCTGGCCTTCTTCCCTCTGATATCTCGGTTGACGATATTGCTTCTCTTGATCAGACCATCCTTTCAGAGATTTTCCATCAGATCCCTCCTGCCATGATTGGCGTGCCTTCTAAATCGTTCAAGCCAAATGCATGGGTCCTAAATCTGATTCTGAAGTCGTGCTTGCTTCCCAAGTACGGCTCCTCATCTCTCCCGTCCCAGCCCTTTCTGAAGCTTATCTATGTTATCTTCATGGGGAGCTCGATTAATTGGGCTCGCATTATACTCGATAAGATTGATTCTTTCGAGTGTATTTGCAAGTCCAATAAATCGGCTCATATCCCATTTCCTTGTTTATTGACCCTCGTATTTCGTCATTTTCGTGTCACGTTGCCTCGTGACGATGAGCGTCCCTTTGGTCCTCCCCTGAACGCGACGGCCGTCAAGAAATCTCTTGCGGCACTTCATCACGTTCAGAGGACGACACCTTCAGCGTCTGTCCCTGCCTCTGCCAGTGCCTCTGCTGCTCCCTCTGCCACCCTGGATGATGTCGTACGGATACTTCGTCGTCACGAGTCCCGCTTGGCTCGTACCGAGGAGGTAGTCTGCCGTATGGCTCGTCTTATGGGTGTTGAGCTTCCTCCTTCCATGTCTGAGGATGAGGAGTTAGATGAGATGGCTGAGGAGGACGTTGAGGAGCTTTGTCGTGCTTCGACTCGTGCCCCCGAGGGCACTTCTGCTGGTACTGCTGCTGCTGGTGCTACCACTTCCGGTGATGCTGTTGCTGCTTCTTCAGATGGTGCCCCCGAGAGCACACCTGTTGCCACCACTCCTGTGGTGGATACTCCGACTGGTGCTCCCGAGGCCACTACAGTTGCTGCTTCAGAGGTTGCCACTTCAGTCGTCTCTCCTGCTGATCTTTCGGACGTTCCTGCTGATCCAGTCACCTCTTCTGCTCCTGCTGAGCCTACAGTTGCTTCTGGTCCTCCCGCTGCCTCTTGAGTTTCTCCGAGGCCTCTCCTGATACTCATTGGATGATATATCTAGCTGTGAGAGATGTTGGGTAGGATAGTGTGGGTGGCTATGTATTTTGGATCATTTTGATGTCTTTTTGATATCTGTGATGATGTATTTTGATATGTTTGATGATGATGTATTTTTTGTTGACACTCCGATATTTTGTCATGTGATGATGTATTTTTGTGCCCCGATCTGTCGATCGATGTTTTGTATATCGGTGATGTACTCTGCTTCATATTATATATATATATATTTACATCGCAGTTGACATTTTATTATATTGTGCAATGTATAATTTTTATGTCTCTAATGTTTGATTTCGTCGCTCGACGATATTCACTTGGTTTAATAGAAATTTCTTCTATGAAAACATAGAATTGTTTTCCATGCACTAAATTAACCAAGAAATGTTGATATTGGATAGTATATTCCATAACTCAATCCGTTAAATTGATTTGAGTTTTGATGATTTCGTTTTACGATTTTTCGACTTTGGTATCTTTGACACGCCTTGATTCTATTCGTATTTTTCTCTTTGGTGTCACTTGAACCTTCGTCGTATTCTACGACTCCCGTGCTTTTTAATTTGAGGCCATTGTTGTTGTCGTTGTTATCCTCCCGCTCTTTTTGCTTATGCCAAAGGGGGAGAGATATAATAATAACGATGTGCCAAATGAAAATTTAAAGCATTTCTCCAAGAATCTAACTTGATGTGTTAGATTCAGGGGGAGTTAAGATATATAAATGGATTTTCAAATCCGATATTTCAATAACCTATGTTTGGTATTTCAATAATTCAATAATCGATTATCATTTAATATACTTCACTCGTCTGCTTGATGCGAATTATTTTTGTTTAAATTGGAATTAACGTGTCATCAATGCAGGGGGAGTAAGTAAATTTCATTTGAATTATTATTTTTGATTATTATTTATGTTGGTTTGTCATCACCAAAAAGGGGGAGAATGTTGGATATTGGACTCCCCGGATTTGGTTTTGGATGATGAACAAACATAAATATAATATGAACTAACACTTTGTGAGCGCAGTTATGGAGATCGTCGCCAAATTCACATGAATATCAATTACGACGTCTCAAGACTTCTCAAAGCACGTGATCGTATGCCTAAAGCTTCGTTGAAGCTTATGGACCTATTTAGAAGTCATGAAGATTCGATTGAAGCTATTGAAGATGGTATCGTCAAGTTTAATTTATAGTATTTAAGCTTCTTTCGTAGAATGTTAAGCCTTGAGTAGGTCTTACGTTTTAATTCTTCATAACGCTCATATCTTAGCTCTAGGATCTTTGTAGAAGTCCATACAATTCTTCCCGAAGCATCGCACTTCGATTCGGGACTTCTTGTGCATGTTAGTTGGTTCAAGAAGAAGAACTGACCGACTAGATGGTGATCTAGTCGGTCAGCCAAGCTTCTTGGACCGACTAGTTTCAATCAGTTAATTCTTAGCTCTTTACTGTTTACAGTTAGTCGGTCTAAGTTGACTCACCGACCGACTAGTTTATGAACTAGTCGGTCAGTGATGCTTCTGTGACCGACTAGTTGAGCTTTCCCTGAACATGCATATTTGAGCTTGAGCTACTGTTTATCTTTAGTCGGTCTGCGCTTATTGATCGACCGACTAGTTGGTAAATTAGTCGGTCAACTTTTCTTTTTGGACCGACTAGTTTAGTTTACTGTACATGCCAAATTTTTTCACCATACTTACTGTTTATTGTTAGTCGGTCTATGTTCATTTGGTGACCGACTAGTTGGTGAATTAGTCGGTCAACATTTGTTCTTGGACCGACTAAGTCTAATTCTTCTCTGACTTCAGTTTTTATCTGTTAGTCGGTCCACGTTGAGTAACCGACCGACTAGTTGTGAAACTAGTCGGTCAGCTACTCTTCTTAGACCGACTAGTTCCTTAGTCTGTACTTTGATCTTTTCTCAGTTTACTCATTAGTCGGTTTACGTTAATTGACCGACCGACTAGTTGATGAACTAGTCGGTCGGTGGTTGTTCTTTGACCGACTAGTTGGGTTCAGAAAAGAGCCGTTGGAGCTTTAATTGAAACGTTTTTCTCTCTCTCTCTCTCCTCTATCCTATATATACTTGTTGGGCTGCATTCATTGCTGCCAAGGCTGATATTATTGCAAGTTTAGAGATCAAGAGAAATCATTCCAAGTGCATTCAAAGATCATTCTTTCCATTCAATAATCTCTCCTCACTCTTACTTCCAAAGAGAGATTCATTGAGTGTGAAGCCTTCCAAGCCAAGTGCTTGATTCTAGGTCACCAACATCCCCAAAGCTCTCCATCGCTGATCTACATCTTGGAGCTAGGGTTTGGTGCCACTTCTTCCCCAAAATCATCCTTGCCCTAATTCGTAAGCAATACTCAAGGCATAGGTATTTTGTTCGGTAAGAAGTTTTCTTATTTCATTTCATATTTGATTTGTAAGTTTCACTCTCGGTTGTGAGAGTGTGGTTGTGATCCCGGGTTGTGGGAGTCACAAATTACATTTTGAATGATTTGACTTGTGGAGGATTTTCACAAGTATTTCATAGTGGAAATCTTGAGTTAGGGTTTCTAACTCAAGTATCTGGAGGGGATCCGGGTGGTTGGGACGTAGGATCACCGGGAACAAGTCGGGGAGACTTGGGTGGATCCGAACCCATTAACATCATTTGTTTGCATTGTTAATTTTGTTGTTGTCATTCAATTTAAGCTTCCGCAAATTGATTTGGTAGTTGTTTGCATTATAATTAGGAATTATACTCCTTGTTATTTTTAAAGTACTATTCACCCCCCCTCTAGTACTTGTGCAGTAGCTTGTAGGGCATTACATTTACTAGCATGTTAACACTGTTTAAAGGGAGATGTTCATATACTAGCCTATAATAATACTTAAGAGTTTTCACTCATTGATACATGTATATTCAATTACTAAAAAATACCAACATGCTACTCCTGCTAACACGTCTCTAACAACTACCATTACATCATGATTTAACCTCACATATAGTACTCTATATTATAACACAAGTTCATAGACTCATAGGCTAACTGTTGCTAACAGTTGTGTACAAAATTTAGGGTCACTGATCTACATTTATGCAACTGTCCTTGCATGGGAGGTACATTCCATTACACATAATCTATTAATTTATATTTAAGACTTACAGTAAAACATTTGTTTACGAAAGAAATGGCATTCTGCGAGCATACCTATCATTTACCAATCATACGGTGCACCCATGTTGGTTGGTTGCAGATGAAGGGATCATGGCTCAGATGACAACGGAACAAGGCGATCGGCTCGACGGTGGGTTGGGGTGACCCGTGAATGGCATCGACGTGCGGCAGACAACGGCGACGACATTCGCGAAAGGGGAGGTCACGGTGAGGCGAAGCGGGGCTCCTTTGTTCTGTCTCGTGAGCAGAGGATGGTTCATCGGCGGGGTCTAGGCATGGCTCGGGGTCGCCAGAGGGGGAATCTGGTCGGCGGGCGAGTAGAGGAGGGTGTCAGGAGCTCCAGGCCGTGAGGGTCGGGCTCGGCTGCAGCAGCGGCTGATAGCTGAACGTCGGCGACGGGAAAAGAAGATGCGACAGTGGCGAGCGGTGCTGCATGGGTCCAGTGATCGGAGGGGCTGCTGTGGCGGCGTGCGAGTGGAGAATCGGGGGCGCGGGGCAGCGCTCGCGGCTGTGCAGCGTCGGAAAGATCGCAGCAGCAGCAGCCCGTGGCTGCTGTTGTCGTCGCTGCGTGTACAGGCTGGCGGCGGGGCCTTTTTCAGGCGGCCACGAACAGATGTGGGCGCCGTGCGACGACGGTCAGGCCGTGCGGTGGTCGGGGTTGCCGCAGCACCGGCGGGGTGGTCTCAGAACGAGAGAGAGCGAGTTGCGAGAGGGAGGAAGGGAACTCGGGGAGTCTTGCTTGGTGGCGGCTGTGAGAGTGTCTCCCTAGGGTTTTTGGAAGGAAAAACATTTGAGAGAGTGTTATGATGAAATCAAGCGGCTGAGTTTTCCTTTGGGGCTAGGTTATTATATTATTATAAATGGGAATTATAAAGGGAAAGAACTTATTTTGTTGGGAGAAAATTTTGTGACGGCTGAACAATATAAGCCACTAGGTTAAAACGTGAATGTGTTAGGGTTGTTAGGATTTGGTTTATAAAGTAATATTATTTAGGCTATAATCAGATTTGATTTCAATTTTTGTTTTCGAAATTTGAATCTGATTAGGCAAATCAACGGTCGAAATTTCTCCGAGCGATATCTTTCAATCCGGGCGTCAGAAAAATAATCCGAAAATACCGGGGTGATCGTGGAGACGAGACGCACAGATCTACGGAGCCCGATCGTGCGTAATGACTACCAAGAATTTACGTAAAATTGGAAACGGCATTTTGAGTCAAATGACTAAAACGCCCCTATCGTTCAAAGTCGTTTTGCGAGAAAACAAGCCGTCCAACGACGTTCCCAAAAATTACAATAAAATCCAACACCCCGAAACGATCGCAATGGCATATCACATAGCATATGCCGGAGCTCAGGAACAACCAAATAAAATACGTGCACGATAAAGCACGTGCACGCAGGAAAAATACGAACGGTCGGAAAGCGGCCGTTACATTCTACCCACCTTAGAAATGATTCCGCCCTCGGAATCACTCATACTAAGACTAATTAATAAAATTTATAAATACCTAAGCTTATAACTCCTATCCCCACTCCATTAAACATCATCGCTCAATAACATCTTTAAATTTTCTCAATCTTTTCCCAATATTAATAAATCTCCAAAATGAGATTCTAATCAACCACCAATCCAAGACAAAAACTTGTCTACCTCGTAACACATTTACAAATCAACAATCGATGTGTCTTCAATACATTCTTGTCCTATCTTCCCATAATTTTATCCACCAAATAATTTGGACTATCAAGACCACATCTCAACCTACTCACTATAACTAATCCCAACCAATTTAAGTCCGACTACCTAACCATCCATTCATCTCAACACGTCGTGTTACTCCCAATGTCTTCTCATGTTAACCTAATGATCATGTCTTGATGCTACAAATGTTTTCATCGTTCCATGGTCACCCTGAATCTTACCATACCATCCTAGCTACTCCTGCCTATCACTGACCAAGTTTCATGTCTAATAAGTTCTCATCTTAATGTATATAATTTTATCCAATCAGAGTTCTCCATTGAGTCCGCCACACTTCGGTTTTATAAATAAGTTTTTGACAGTCCATTCTTTTCGTCCGAAGGAAAACTATTCCAATATCCTATCGTTCAAAAATCAGTTAATCAATGCTATAACAATTCTCATCTATCCCTGAGCCTACCCGCAAACAAAATCCTACATCATTAACAGCTAGTCCCAAAACTATAACAAACATAACATACGTTCCAAAATGGAGAGAGAAAAGAGAAAGGAAAACTTAAAACCAGTGACACATTTTAAAACATTTGGAAAAACGTGTGGGGTCGTGGTAATGGATGAGGGAGGATATGTGATTTGTGATCTTGTGCGCTAGTTTCAAAAACCTTAAAGATTTGGTTTAAAAGAAAATAAAGTTTTTACACAATCACATGCAGTCAAAGATAAACTATTCATTAATATAATGACTAAGTCTAAGGAACTGTCTGCTATGACACTATTTACAAATATGCATACTGTCATTCAGACAACTCAAGCGTACCACGGTTAACACTGAGTACACATACAAGACACAAGAGACGATCACCAAGTTCCTAAGGTAACACCTATACAGGTCTACATTCTACACCTATATATATATATATATATCTATATTATAAAACAGGGATGTTATCATGGGTTATTGGATAAGAGTTGTTGGATAAGAGAAATTGGATAAGAGATCTATTATACAAATGATGGTTGTTATAATGGGGTTTTGTATAAGAGAAATTGGATAAGAGAAATTGGATAAGAGATGAGGAGATTTTGAGGTATAAGAGAGGAGTTTTGGGGGGAAACACTTGGTTGGTTTGAAAATTGAAATTTGGTTTGAAATTGGTTTTGAAATTTGTATTACACAACAGGGGGAAATACTCCTTAGCTGACACATCTGCCCAACACGCAACCCCAAACCCCAAATACTCAGCTCTCGCCCCCTCTCTCGCCAATCCCCAATCCCCAAATACTCAGCTCTCGCCCCCTCTCTCGCCCCCTCTCTCTGCCTCCCTGCACCTAAAAATCCCACAAGAAAATGAGAAGCCTAAGCTCTTAGCATCTGCATGTAGAGGAAGGTAAGAAGGGGAGGAATATGAAGGTAAGAAGAGGAGGACGATCTCATCATCTGTCTCCATCAGCCCCAGCTCCACATCATCTTCTTCCTCGATGAGCTGAGGGCGAAGAGATTGCCACGAACCCCTCCACACGATCTCAGGTACAGTTGTCGGAGGTGATAGATGGGTTTCAAATAGGGATTTGTTTTCTTAAGGTAAGAATTTTAATTCCACTTCCCCAATTTTAATAGGGATTTTGCATGTGGTCAAAGAAGCCATGAAAAAGGTCATCAAGCGCAGCCTCGCCTCAAGCAATTCCGTCTGTGATGCATAAGGAACCCAATTTCACTACATTCACTTGGTAAATACCTCAACCTCTAAATATATTTTTCTGTTTTTGGATTTTATTTTTCATTTATAAGTGTCTTAATGATTCATGCTGTGTTGCTGGTGTTTTGATGGGTTGAAAATGGGGGAAGGTTATGATGCAGGAGGAAATTTTTTAAGCGGTACAATTATTAAGTGGATTAAATTTTAGCTAATGTACCTGTTAAAATTATGTACATACAGATCATTGATTAAATGTAGCAAATTCTGTGTAGGTGATGCTCTGAAAGAACAAGCATATTGGTTGTTAGGTTGGTTTTTAAGGGGCAAAATGTATGTTGGTTATTGGTTTTTAGGTCCATGAGTAGCATACTGCAAGAACAGCCATAAAGGTTGCAAGTTCAAACAAAAACTGTTTTTTAATGTTCTGTTTTTATGTTCAGTTTTTTTACATTCTGATATATAGAATAAAATGTTGGTTCTTCTATAGAATTTATTGTTATTTGTATGCTCAGATAGTAGAGAAATCTTTTTCCCTCTCACTGATTTGTTGTTGTTTCATGTCATTTCTAAGAACAAGACGTGTGGCTATCCACAAATGAGAAGATCAACATGGCCATTCCCCTCATAAAGAGGATGCTGGTACTTTTATGATATGTTTTTATTGATCTGTTTTTAAATCAACATGGGTATGAAGTTTGTTAGGTCAATAGCTTCAATTTTTTTCCATCTATATACAAAATGATGAGGGGATTTTGGCACCAATATTGGGCTTTTATGTTAAGCAATTGTAAATGGTTTCCACCATGAACTGAAATGCAGCCGCAATTGATAATTATTTGCTACCATATTCCCATTATTTGGCTTTTAATTTCTTTTTATCTCCAGTTCTTGCTGATTTTCAAGTATATTTCTTTTGTGGCCGTGACTATCTTAAGCCATATCACAACATTCCATAGCAAAGCAAATGACATGTTCCCCTCTTTTGCCTATGTATGAAAGGATGTCAAAATTCAAAATCTGAATGTTATTGAAGAAAATCTTCTTAATCCCACCGAGGTCTTTTGATTCTTCATATAAACAGAATTTGTTACATAGAAACAGATTTTAATTAATAATTAGATTATTTCCCGGATATTTACCAAATACATTATGTAACAAACCTCGATTATTCATGTAATTAGTTTGCTACATTATGTGCATGTGTGTCAATTAATATCGGGTTTTGGATACATTAGATGGAACTGTTAACTACTGTTTGATAATTAGCTAATTAGTTTGCTACATTTAATACATTAAGCTGGAAATGTTAACATTGCTAATACACAAAAAATTTCAACATTTCTTATATAGAAAATTAATTCGGGTTTTGTGAAGTTTTCAACATTGCAAGCAGGTGGAAGAGGATAACCGGCCGTTGACGGGGTCGGAGACATGACCGGATCTTGCTGGTGCAAAGTATCGGATTTCTTCATGGACTCCACATACACTTCAGATGATGCTAGCAATAAGTATCACTCACTCACTTTGATCTCCAACTCTATCTCTGTATTTCTTCTTTTTTATTTTTTTATTTTTCAATGGTAGCACTCTTAAGAAGGAACTAAAAAAGAAGCAGAAGGAAGAAGGGAAGCGCCTTAAAGAAGAAGAGAAGAAAAAGAAGGTAACACTTTATTTGCTTATTTTTATTTTGATTTTTGTATTTCTAACACTTAATTGGAAATGTTTTGTCTTAATTCTTACGCCAAATTATGAGTTTCAACTGCAAACTTTGTTATTTTTAGTAGGATGGGTTGCACTTAGGAAATTGTCCTGAATTTTAATGTTTAAAATTGATATTGAATTGCTTCTCATTATTATCAAGTTGGTAAATTTGGCTGGATATTTGTTCAACTGTTATCTGAGGATGTTGGAAATTAGTATAATTTCACAATTGCTGCTGAATGAAGTATCTGTTTGATACCCTCAAATTATGAATCATTTTCAAAAAAATTATTAAGTTAGATTGTACTATTTTCAACCCATATGATCTATAAGAAAACATTTGACAAAATTGATTTCATGGATATGCAGTTTAATACTACATGGATATTGCATAAAAAATAAAAATTTTCGAGAATAGAGGATTCTTAATAGCTCATGAATGGCTTGATCATAAACATGCTCAAGCGACTTTGATTTACAGAATTTTTGACAACTACGACTCGGTCTTATGCTTTTCAAGCTATTGCCACAAATTCATAATCTCAAAAGCCATCTGCTGCAGATGATGAAGCCATAGACCCTATGGTTTGTTTATGCCCTTTCCCATCTCTATCTATCTTTTGAAGGAAAAAAATAAGGAACTGAAGCATATTTATGTCTTGATGATCACAGCATTACTTTGAGAATATGGTGAAGGTTCTTGCTTCTCTGAAGACTGGAACAAACCCTTATCCCAGAACTTTGAATTTTCTATCTATGTTGTGTATAATGTTAAGCAATATGGAGGCTTCAGTGATGGAGACCACCTAAAGGATGCAGACATCAACTTAGCAGGTATTATTGTTGTTTTAAAGAGTGTTGAGTTACCAAATTTGTTCCCTTTGTTTTCATTCTTGGTAAAGGTCATGCTTTTATGACGTTTTTGTCGTTTGATAGGGAGGATTATGAACAAGCAAGTATCCCACTCAAAGCTCTTCTTTTATGATCTATATGGCTGCAGTGCTAAATTTCAGGTCATGTCTAATGCATGGTATCACTGGCTTGATTCAATTTTTTCATCTTTTTCTTGGACTTACAATGGTCATATGTTCTAGCTATAGTAAGTATAATTTATTAACAATCTTGGATTCAGTTTGTATGAATTTTCACACAAGCATGTGGGTCCTTATTACCATTCATTCATCCTGAGGACGATAAGAGAGTGAAGAAGCATGAGTCACCAAAGAAACTGGAGGAAGAGCAAGAGGCAGGCAAGGGTTGTCCCCAAGATAAGGATCGGCCTCCAAAGCCCTCTCGATTCCGCAGGTAATTTCTGGGGAGATTTTGGTTTTTGTTGAGCTTAGAAGGGTTTTAGAGCAATGGTATTGATAAAGTTGACACTTTGGAAGCGGTGATGTGAGTCTCTGGTGCTTCTCATAATTTTCTTGGAAAAATTGTTGGTTTTATTTAGGGTTTCTATTATCTATTTTAACTATGCAATTCCCTGGTGCTTCTCATAATTTTATTTGATTTTTTGCTTACTACAGATTATCGTATAGGAGCAGGCAGAGGGGTTTTTCTGAATTGGATTTGGTTTTCGGTGGGAGGTGGTCTTTCATCAGACCGAAGAAGGATCTTCAGATGAATCGCCTCAAAGGCACCCATCTCTTCACCATATGTATTTCAATTTTTTGCCTTCTTTATTTCACGTGCTTCCTAATTTTCTTTTAATCTTTTTTTTATTTTAATCATTTGTCTGCTTCGAAATAGAATCTGTTTGCTATAACCTGATTGGGAATTGGATTTCATCACATGTCATTAATTTGACTTTCATTGAATAGATATTTTATTTTATTGTTTTAGGTTTTTTTTAATTTTCTTTTTCCTTAGAAGGGAAGGGTAAAGTATGCAATTAATGCATGGAAGAGGGAAGGATATGTGCTTAGTTGTGAATGTTCAAAAGTTCAGAGCATTCAACCAGTAGGGAAGTTCTAGAGTGGGGAGGAGGAAGATGTGCTTTGCCCTTTCGATGTAATTTGTGTATTACAAAACATCATTAAGCTAGCCATTGTTAAAGAGACCGTCCTTGATGAAGCAATTGATTACGGGAAAAACAATGGATGGATTTCATTTTGACTGGCATGTCATGGGCAAGAGAATGCTTAAGGGAAGGGTGTCAGTGCACTGAAAGAATTAGTTGTATGGTGATCACATCGTGAAAAGGCCACTACATTTTAGCTTTCATGTTTTGCATTGTGGCTAAGATGAAACAACCAGTGAAGGATTGGAGTGAGAAGATGGTGCCATGGGCTAATGGGTCAAAACTGTCCTGTCACCGACATACTAAGCACCCTCAGATTTTGCAACAACAGTATTTAACACATGATTGAGACAATGAATATTAGGAGATTCCCTCTAAAATTCGCGAGTAGCTCCATAGGGTCATCCTTCTTAGCACCCAAAACTATTGAAACAGGACATGAAGCCCATCTTTTGCTAAAGGAACTTTGAGATCCTTGGTGAATAATGTGAGTGTGGATATATGGATGCCAAACAATTTTAAGATAAAGTGGATTTACAATTCCCAGAATTTCACGTAAGTGAGCAGTGAAACATGAGAAATTTCTTGAATGAAAAAGAGGTTATATTGAAGCAAAGGTATACGATTGGTAGGTCTATGAATATTTGCAAACCAGTAGAAGTATATGATCATTGCTTTCATATAATCTCTTTCACGTAGGGAACTCCTTCAAGTTTGTTATGACTGCGGCTATTAAATTAATTTAATTAGAGCATGCAAGTCTATTGAAGGCAGTTAATATCTTGGATATTAATCTAGATGTCTATTTTATGTCTGTTAATAGTAATAATTCCAAATGGAGCGGGGCTCAATGAATTGAAAAATAATCGAATGGAATGAATTTTGAATGATAACTTGGTGGCCTGTGACCTGAAGTTTGTAGGGAATTCCACTGATCGACAACCACTTGAGCAAATTTTTTGTGCTCTCTGTTTTTAGCATTTTCCTTTAATGGTTATATTAACACTTGGTTATCTTTCACATGTTATATTGTTCGGTAATGATGTTACTCTTGAGGAATCAGTAGAAAAGTATTTATTGTTCAAAACTGGAAAGAATTGTATTAAACGTAGTACTTTTAGCTTTCAATTTGTTTATGTTTTTAAAAGCCTAGGTTTGTATTAAACGTAGAAATAATTTTTTTATAACATCCAAATAACAATTAGTTATTTGATCGCTGATCATGCATACTGAAGACTTTGATGGATGATGTCAATAATGTTTTGTTACTCAAAATTGTACGGGTGTGCTGATGTAACTGTAAACATTGTATTGTTTTTCGACCAAGACTGGCTTTTAATGTTATCCATATGGTAGAGTCGGATGTTCTTTTGTTATCAATTTTTAGTAACTATTATTCTTCATTGTTGCAAAACAAGAATAATCATGTTTTGTTAGTAACTATAATTCTTAGGTCAACTGCGCTGTAGATTGTTGTGTATAATTATGTTTTATTAGTATTAGCATAGCTGTGTGAAAAATGGGGAAGGAAATTACAATTTCATAGAAAAATTTTGCTCTTTCCAGTGAAAACATGCAGATGCTTCCAATGCATAAGTAGGTCCATGACTTCAAGAATATTTGTTATATTTTGATTTTTAGATATTTGTTTGTTTCAATTGTTCCTTGAATTTTTCTGTCGCTTTCAGGATCTCCCCCCTCCAACGATTAAGATTTTTTTTGTTTTCTGTGTAATTTCCTTTCTAGGGTTGTAATTACTCCAATGAGGTCTAATTCTTCAAGCGTATTATGTATGTCGGGAACCGTAGCTCCAGTTTCGTCTTTAGTATTTATTTGCATTCTTCCCTGGATCTTTTTTCTTTTAGATTTATCTGTGGATATAACAATTTTTTAGATTTGTAGAATAAATTTTGCTTGACTAATAGATAGCGTGAAGAGTTGATCTTCATCGTTAATGACTTGGACGTTTTAATTTTGTTGGGGGGCATTATTATATGAATGCTTTATTGTGTTATAGAGTAATCCAAAAGTTCGCCTAAGTTGAATTCTTGCGATAATATATGTGGTTTGATGTATGTAAGCAGTGAAAATTGTTTGTTCAAATGTTTGAAAGAACAGCAACCAATGAAAATTGGTGGGAAATTCTTCTTATCAGAGGCATGATTGACTCCCAAATGTAGGACATTCAGGAGACGATTGATACTTGAATTTATCTTAAGCATAAACCTTAAGCATGGAATTATTGACCCAAGTATCAAGTTCCAATATCAAGTTTGATAAATTCCAGTATCAACATTGAAGATTTTAGGTTCCAATTTATGATAAATTCATCAACATTTTTTGCATTGATACTAGAACTTAAATCTTCAATGTTTTTGCTTTGCAGAACATTCAAGATATTTAATTTCTCTCTGTACATAAATGGCTAGGACATTACTAAAGTCGAACTAAGGGTGCTAAATGTACTTTTTGTTTGGCATAGTGATGAATAGCTCTAATGTCATTTGCATGAATTTCAACCCTTTCAATTCTTTTCTTTTATCTAGAGATGATGTCATGTGCTACTAATTCAGCAAGCAAAGCAATGAATTCTCCATTAAAAGAGAAGCATGTTTGATACAGAGATGTAGGATGAAAATGAAGTCTAAATACTAACAAAAAAACATAATAGATTTGTGTTCAACTCCTTATGAGTCCCTTCACCTCCCCACCATCATTCCATTAGAGCCTCATCTGATGGAGAGAGCTTTACAATTTTTTGGGTTCTCATTCTTTTTTGACCAAAATGTTTATCTGGGTCTTAAAGATGTGTTCTTTTGTTGTGGATTTTAGATTTTAGGCCACTATAGGGAAAATGTGATATTGATTCCTTTTATAAATTTATGTTGTGTGTTTGTAGATTTTTTGCTTAATTAATGGCCCAGAGACACAAGAGATTTGTATTGTGCCCTTCCATCATACCCTCATTTGATAAGGAGAGGTATACTATTTTTTGTTGCTTTGTTTTAGACTAAATTCACGAAAGTTTTCCTTGGCAGTCATAAGCTCCATCGCAGAAGGAAAGAACAAACGAAAGGCGGGGACAAGAAGTGGGTTTCTAATATTTCTGGCAGCTCAAACAGCGGCCACACTCTGAAGAAATAATGGCCCTGAACTGAACTCCCAGATAATGGTGAATGATGTTATAGTCTTCCCGGAATTTCAGAAGTAATGCAGTCTAAACATGTTTCTCTTTATTTGTATCAAATCATTTCAGAAGGACACTGAGGAGCATGGAAACATGATACATGACACGAACATTCAACATCTGTTGTAAAACATAACAACTGGATTCAACAGTTTACTGTTTAGCTTATGACAATGTATTGCACAAACATGGTTGCACGACGAAAAATGATACACTTACTTCACCCAGTTTGGTCTCCCCTACCACAGCATGAATCCCACACATTAAGTTGGAATTGCGATCCCATATTTAACTCAGTAAAGTTTGTCATTTTGTTATGTATCCTGTCAATTTTTGGGAATATGTGTGCGTATACATTTGCATATGTATAGGTGTGTTGCATTCTGACGAGTTGTGGCACTGCATAAATCCAGTGAACCAAGGGTTGTCGATGCTAGGATTCTTTGGGGTCAGCGTGAATCTGGTGTTGTTCCTGATGAGGGTTCTTGGGCAGATCAGTACCGATGCAGCAAACATCGTGAGCAAATGGAAGTGTGTTGTCTACATGTTCTCGCTCCTCGAACCATATGGCTTTATAACAAACTTGGATCCTCTACATCAGCATTCAGATTCCAAAATCTGGGAGGTAAACATGAAATTACTTTTGGGTTTCTATTGGTGTGCTTATGGATGTCAACTGATTTAATGTAACATTCAGGCTCTGAAGAAGTGACCGCTTCTAGAGATAGTCAAACAAGATCAAAGGCTACTTGAAGCACCAGGTAATTGGAATTATATTAGTCCAGTTCATTAGTTTTAAACTTTTAGAGATGGATAACTTCACAAAAATACTATATCAGCAGATAAAGACATAGATGGACTCCATAAAGCATTAAAAACTTCAGTTTTGTACATGCTGTCTTTTCTGAGTATTTTGTCGATGCCATATCTCCATAAGATGTTTTAAGGGACATGAAACTTATGGTGTAGTTGTCGAAGATGGGGAGAATTGGAGCGTGGGACAGAGGCAGCTGGTTTGCTTGGCTAGGGTGTTACTTAAGAGAAGAATTCTGGTGAATGATGAGGCTACAGCTTCGGTGGACACTGCAACCGATATTGAAATATGAATGTTGGCTCCAAATATTTTTCCAGGTAAGTTGAAATGAATTTCAACAAGCTTTCCCTACATCATCCAATGAGTAACAAATTAGAAAAAGAAATTTGTACTATATAAATATATTCATGAGGAATACAGAGTGAAATGCATGGCTAAATATATGCATGCTGATATGTAAAAGAGTTACATGTGTCATGCATGTGCACGTGCTCTATTTTCATGTCTTCTAACAGTGAAGTTCCGCCAAGAAAGAAATTCTAAGTATATTTGAACATTTGTATGTGCTCTTAAAACTAAATTTATACTTTAAATCCTGTCAACAAGAATTCCTATTGAGTGGATTGGTAAGTTGCAAAGATTATGAAAGTAGTGTGTGCGTTATTATGAAAGTTTTGTTTCTGGGAACAACTGCAGTTTTATCTATCTATATATAGTTAAATTGATTAAAATCTGCAGCAGGTTTTTACTATAGCTCATATAGTGTATGCTCGACATCAATTTGGTTTTTACTAGGTTGTAATCAAGCAGACATGAATTAATATAGTATGCTGGAAAAGGTTTTTTATGTGGGATGTTGCATTATGATGGAAAGAGTTCCTAATGGTTTTTACTAGGGCTCTAACTGCATGAGGTGAATGACACCCTGTGTACCTTTGAATATAGCTATGCAATCTTTGAGTTACTTATTTTAATTGTTTTTCCTTATGTCAGAAATAATTGGGACAAATTGTGCGAAAGATGAAGCAATTTGTTCTAATCAAGTTGAGGATGTTTGAGGTTCCTGATCGGCAACGGAAATGCATGTGTGGCTGGTGATGTGCTTCATGCTTACTGATCTCGGTCAGAAATGATGGGCATTGCTTGATGATGGGGTTGTGCTGGTGGTTTTGTGGTATATGGGTTGATGAAATATTGTAATGTGAGAGCCTAATGGCTCACCTCAACGGGAAGGTCTCCTGCGTCCCCCGGGGAGGCACGGGTTCAAGGCCCAGTCCCCCCATCCCCATGTAGTGCGATATCAGCAAATTTGTACATGTAAACCATCAACTAATTTCAAGATATTATAATTGAGAATTTTGAAAGTATATGTTGAGAATTTTGAGAAATGTATGTATTCATGTTTGTTGATTTGTAAACCTAATCACCCATACTTCTTCTCAAGCAATTGATTTGTATAACCAACTGATTTGAAAGATTAATATCGATGCATAAAACTGTTTCTTCCCAATTGCTTTGTAGCCAAGGATGGAAACACATTACAAAATGATAAGCATTACATTTATGAATCATATTTTTGCCATTAAACGTTTATTGTTCATTTATGAAAACAGTTCTCATGTTCATTTCATTTTTTTGGTAAAAAAAGCATCCCATGTTCTTTTTGTGCATGTGTGAGTATTCCTGTCAATGTTTATTATTGCAATCTCAACCTATTCATTTTAGTTTTGTTTTGTTTTGTTTGGTCTCACTCGCGCAAGAGCCGTGTCGCTTATTATTTTATTATTAACCTATTCATTTTAGTGTTGGTTAGTTTTGTTTGGTTTCACTTGCGCCTGTGCACCGACACCTCCTCTGCCTTCTATATTAAAGCCATGTCGCCAACAACACATCATCCACTGAAGCCACATTGCCAAAGCATGGGGTATAATTTCAGTAATGTTTTGTTCATTTTTGTTTAATTTTGTTGTCAGTATTGAAATAAACAATCTGATATTTTTTGTCCTAGAAAAATCATTTTTCGACATGCAACTAGATGATGGAAATTTCTTCCAATAAACTGTAATGAAAGGAGATTATATGTATTGTAAATGAATGAATAAAATTAGGAACTAAAAAATTATATAGGAAATCTGTTTCTTATGTAGGATGATCCCATGTGTTATATAAATTGTTTGACATTATCTATGCAGTTAATGCACAAGGGGGCCTATGTTTCATTAAGATGCATGACATAAATCGGCATTGTATATTAGTCCATATTACCCACAATCTATTGCATTTACAACCTTCATAGTGGTTAAATTTTTAGGATGAAGATTTTGAATAAAGGTGAAATTTTTAAGGAAAGATATTTTAATGTTGCATGCCCTATGGGAAGTTGAAATTTACAGAATCTTTCATACACAGCCAGCTTGCATTGTTTTCCTGGGATTTTATGGGTACCAAATTTTAAAGCGGACTTAAATTTGGAGAAAACTAAATTTTGGAAGGAACTAAGATTCTAAATTTTGGAAGGAACTAAGATTTTTGGGACGAACTAAATTTCTTGGGATGAGCTAAATTTTGGGGGATCTAAGATTTTGAGGGGGGGAATCATGATTATTTGTTTAGATTAAATTATGATTTTTTGTTTAGATTATTGGACATTAGAATTAGTTCATAGGCCAATTAGACATTAGAATGTTACAGATGAGTTATCATGGGCTAGAAAAATTCTCTTTTATGCATTAATCATTTCGTTATAGCTGGTTCCTTGGTTTATCTCGATTCAGTTGCTTCGGTACTCAACGAACTACTAGCTAATTAGGGATCGCTCCAATGGCGGTATGATTCCAGGATCTGGTTTTTTTCGATGCCATATCACTAAATCTTTCTCTTACTATTTCTCATAATTGTATCATAGGCTTAAAATCATGAAATATATGTTCTTTTTTCTGATTCTAATTCTTTTAATCTGTGTTTGTTACAGATGCTTTAGAATGCCTATTTTTTCAATATAATTATTTGAACATGGATATCTACAACTCGATCGATACTGATAACTGGTGAAGAATTTCCAAACGATTGAAATCAAATTCTTGATGCTTTGTTTAGGTTTTTATGGAGAACTTTAAATTTTGGGTTGTTTTATTTGGCAATTCTGTTCATTTTGGTTTATAGAGCAAGGATTTTATTGTTTTTAAATGTGAAATACCAATCGTTGATGTCAAATTCTTGACGTTGTAATTTGAGAGTAGATGACGACGTGGTATTTGAATTGCTTGAAGTGAATTTTAAGGAATTATGATGAAATATATTGTCTTAATGTTGACACCTAGAGAATTTTTTTTGATTTGATGTAGTTTTGGGGGTTACAATATGCATGTCTATAGTTAAAACTTGACGTGAGGTGTATGTTCTGCTGGTTACATGGATGGTGGTTCGTGTAGAGAAGACGATGAGCGATCTCTTGATCAGGACGGACTAGACGATGCGACTCGATCAATATTGATCACAGGTGAATAATTTCAAAATGATTGAAATTTCTTGGGATGAGCTAAATTATGGGTGATCTAAGATTTTGAGGGGGAATCGTAAATGAACCGCGTCGAAGGCACCCGCTAATTTTTTTAACTAATTTGTTGTTCTGCACCGAAGGCGTCCGTGCCGAATTTGTTGTTCCGCGCTGAAGGTGCATGCGCCGATTTCATTGTTCCACGCCGAATGCGTCCGTGTCGCTAAATATTTTTACGCTAATTTGTTGTTCCGCGCAATTTTGACCGTGGAAATAATATTTTGGGGAACAAAGATTTTGCGGGGGAAAATCTTAATTGAACCGTGCCCACGGGCACGGGGTATGACTAGTATATATATATATATATATATATATATATATATATATATATATATATATATATATATATATATATATATCACCACGACATCACAAAACCAAAGGTTCCACTACTAGCTAGGGTGACATATGCAACTACAGGCGCTGATGTCTACATACAAGAGGGAGACCGAAACCAAAAACGACACGAAACAAGATCGAAAGAACGAAGTCAGGTAAGGCGAGGATAAGAAGATAGCCGGATGGACAGGACAAAATATTGCTAAAAATAATTTAACGATGAAAGAAGGATTTTGTGTAAAATATGGTATCATATACCTTTAAATATATATATATATATTTACATACTTAAAAGTGAGCAGATGGTAGAATTTTAAAATTTTGGAAAAAGTAAGACGAAGGAAGGATGGGTAGGGTGGGAAACGATTGTTTTGCAAATGAAAATAAGTTTACACAAAGATTTTGAAATGTGGTCACAAGTAACATAGAACAGATATAATAATAATAATAAAATAATTGAAGTTCCCCCTAGTTTAGAAAATATTTTAAAAAGTATGCACGGTACGTGATTTAGAAGTAGGTCTTGTAGCCCAGAAAAAATATAAATTGAATTATCAAAATGTTAACACGGTTTTAAAAATGAAAATATGAAAGATACCGATTTGAAATAATTACCAGATAGTAACTTGAAAATTGACGACCAAGGAGATTTCAAAATCTACGAAGGAACTTTCAACTGAAAGGCAAGAAATTTTAAATATATATATAATAAAGGGTTTTCAAGGGAGTTAAACCGAGCGAAGAATTTAATTATGAGTTTCGAAAACAAGAAATAAAAGAAATAAAAGAAGGATGAGATAGCGATTGTTTTGCAGATGAAAGTAAGTTTAAACAAGGATTCTTGACGTATGAGCACGATGATCATAGGGCTGTTTATACATATACGAGAAGAATTTAAAGTTCTCTTTGGTTTAGAAAATATTCTAAAAGTACGTGCGGTGAATGATTAGCAATAAAATTTTGTAGTTTAGAAAAGTGATATTTATATATATATGATTAAAGAATTGATAACGAGGTTTAAAACTGAAACACGAAAATGCCGATTTGAAAACAGGTACGAGATAGTAAAATAATTTTACGACCAGAGAGGTTTCAAGATTAGTGAAAGAATTTTAACTCAACCGAAAAACAAGAATTTTGAAACATATAGTATAGGGGTTTTCAAGAAATTAAGTTGAGCGAAGAAACTGAATAAGGAATTTCGAAAATACTTTTAGAGGAGGCAAAATTGGCAAAGAGAAAGATTCGAAGGATCTACGATAATCGTCAGGAAACGATCACGTGAATCGGGAGGAAAGAAAGATGATCGCATGACGGTTACATACTTAGGATACGATTCACGAAGCTACGGTGGGACTCTACGGTTGATTACACGAAAGGGTAAGGATCAGGTAGTCGTTAGAAGTCAGGGATTCTAATTATCGGGTCGTCTAAAGATTAGATTAACTCAGCTCTAAGACTTCCTAATGAGCTAGACTATATCAGGATCTAAAGAGAAGGTTCCTAAAAGGATCAAGGTTACATTCGGCTGGGCCCGAAGTCGATGGACCCGAGCGAACGACTAAATAGGAGGTCTCTAGAAATCTAACACGATCAGAATCAAATGGGGATGCTAAGGTAGTCTAGGACGAGGACGACTAAATCTTAACCAAGGCGTCCGACTATCAACCTGGGTGTCTATCTAAGTCTTCCTACCATGTAAGACTAGGAGACTAATTCAGACTTGTACGTGGATATTAAATGAATGCGGTACTTTTATTGTTCCGAACTTTTACTCGACCTGCATGGGCCACCACTAAAACCTGTCACGCCCCGCTTCCCAAACTGGACGGAGGCGAAGCGTGACAAGGCCCGCTTAGGCCAGAGCTGAGAAGCTCGGACCCAATAAGCGTCTGTAGAGGTACCATTTTAAACGATTTTCAGGTTCTTGCATTATTATAGTTCGAAACAACAGAAAGTACGGAAAGGAAGTTGCATTCATTAAATTAGAGATATGATATCCAACAAGTACAAAGTCTAAAAAGAAGCCTAAGCGTGGCAACAAACTATCTAAAAGAAAACTGAAAGTAGTAACCTCTGAAAGTGGCGACTAAAAGACCTCAAGGTCTGGTCCTTGTCAGGTACGTACTCTGGTGACGACGTCCTCAGCTCCAAGTACTCCAGTAAGTCTGCCTCGTCGACGTACTCTGGCTCAACACCTGACGTACAGCACCAAAAGAAGGAACTGTACGTCAGGTCAGGTCTACAAAAAGGGTTAGACCAAACTGCAAGTGTATCAACTTTTAGACAACGTTTTACTGGTTGATTAGCATGCTGGGGTTATAACTGAGTAACAAACAGAAGTAACGCAGAAGGAAAGTAAAGCGCAATAAGTAGTAGTCGTAGCGTGTGCTACCAACTACGGGACTAACCTACAGGTGTCATGACAAGACGGGACGTGACGGGACAAGACAAGACAGGACAAGTGAGACACGAAAGGGTTCACGCCTTACGGTTCGAGGGGGATCAGACCCTCTTGCCGTGTACACGCTCAACCCAACCCCAAACCCAGGAACTCAGAACAAGATTTACATGGATCATTTCCGCTAGGGAAACATCCGAAACACCAGAAGGCTTTTTGTGTAACAGGGATCACTTCCGCGGGGGAAAGCATCCGAAACGCCCAAAGGCTTTTTGTATCATGGGGATCACTTCCGCTAGGGAAAGCATCCGAAACGCCCGCAGGCTTTTTTGTATAACAGTCACGGGGATCACTCTCGCATGGAGAGCATCCGAAACGCCCGAAGGCTTTTTGTGTAACAGGACACGACATGACAAGTGTAGGGAGTTGTTATTCTAGGGTGTCCACATGCGCACACACACATGATAGCCCTACAATGTCAAAAGTTGTTGTTGTCAGGCTCAGACTTCGTCGTCAAGTCTGAGCCGTCAGGAGTCGTCCCGGACGCTATCATTTCACGTCCGTTTCTATTTGTTCACAGTTAACAATTCTAACCAACTAGAGCCTAAGCACGGCCAAAAGTGAAAGTGGATACACTTGCCTGTGATGGCGAGTGTGTCGTCCGTCCGGAGTGTCTCATCCAAGCGTCGCGTCCGCGGTCGTCCATCTGAAACAGTGTCACTGCGACGGTGTCAGGTCGCGTTTTTCAATAAATCCTATTTAGGTTCATTTCTAGGTTGTCGGGACTACCCTAATCGTCAAAGTCATGATTTGATGTTTTATCAGCCTAGATCGACCACTACCTTATATGCACAGAAAAAAATAGTCCGTTCGTCGATCTTTCCTACGGTGGCAACGTTTTAAAGATGCAGAAATTAACTTTAGTTTACGTTGACGAATTTTAGATTAGGTTTTACATTTTTCTATGGGTGGGTTCTTACTACACGTTAGAGGACTAACCTTTTGACGTCGTTCAACAAGCGGATGTCGGGTCTGAATGGCGAAGCGTCGGCGTCGTCTGAAACTCCTTGGCCGCGGGTAGAGGAGGTCGTGGGGAGAGGCGCGTTATGACTGCATCAAGGATTGGGATTATTAAGTCAAAGAAAAACTTAACCAATAAAGTTATTGCTAACTTAATCTATTAAATGCTTATGTAACACTTCTTGCACAATTCCTATACTGCAATATATATATATATATATATATATATATATATATATATATATATATAACCTGATCTTTACAATTTATTTATTTTGAAACATCTATAAGCTTATCAATTAACAAGCTTTTACTAGCATGTTAACACTGTTTAAAGGGAGATGTTCATATACTAGCCTATAATAATACTTAAGAGTTTTCACTCATTGATACATGTATATTCAATTACTAAAAAAATACCAACATGCTACTCCTGCTAACACGTCTCTAACAACAACCATTACATCATGATTTAACCTCACATATAGTACTCTATATTATAACACAAGTTCATAGACTCATAGGCTAACTGTTGCTAACAGTTGTGTACAAAATTTAGGGTCACTGATCTACATTTATGCAACTGTCCTTGCATGGGAGGTACATTCCATTACACATAATCTATTAATTTATATTTGAGACTTACAGTAAAATATTTGTTTACGAAAGAAATGACATTCTGCGAGCATACCTATCATTTACCAATCATACGGTGCACCCATGTTGGTTGGTTGCAGATGAAGGGATCATGGCTCAGATGACAACGGAACAAGGCGATCGGCTCGACGGTGGGTTGGGGTGACCCGTGAATGGCAGTGACGTGCGGCAGACAACGGCGACGACATTCACGAAAGGGGAGGTCACGGTGAGGCGAAGCGGGGCTCCTTTGTTCTGTCTCGTGAGCAGAGGATGGTTCGTCGGCGGGGTCTAGGCATGGCTCGGGGTCGCCCGAGGGGGAATCTGGTCGGCGGGTGAGTAGAGGAGGGTGTCAGGAGCTCCAGGCCGTGAGGGTCGGGCTCGGCTGCAGCAGCGGCTGATAGCTGAACGTCGGCGACGGGAAAAGAAGATGCGACAGTGGCGAGCGGTGCTGCACGGGTCCAGTGATCGGAGGGGCTGCTGTGGCGGCGTGCGAGTGGAGAATCGGGGGCGCGGGGCAGCGCTCGCGGCTGTGCAGCGTCGGAAAGATCGCATTAGCAGCAGCCCGTGGCTGCTGCTGTCGTCGCTGCGTGTACAGGCCGGCGGCGGGGCCTTTTTCAGGCGGCCGCAGACAAATGTGGGCGTCGTGCGATGGCGGTCAGGCCGTGCGGTGGTCGGGGTTGCCGCAGCGCCGGCGGGGCGGTCTCAGAGCTAGAGAGAGCGAGTTGCGAGAGGGAGGAAGGGAACTCGGGGAGTCTTGCTTGGTGGCAGCTGTGAGAGTGTATCCCTAGGGTTTTTGGAAGGGAAAACATTTGAGAGAGTGTTATGATGAAATCAAGCGGTGAGTTTTCCTTTGGGGCTAGGTTATTATATTATTATAAAGGGGAATTATAAAGGGAAAGGACTTATTTTGTTGGGAGAAAATTTTGTGACGGCTGAACAATATAAGCCACTAGGTTAAAACGTGAATGTGTTAGGGTTGTTAGGATTTGGTTTATAAAGTAATATTATTTAGGCTATAATCAGATTTGATTTCAATTTTGTTTTCGAAATTTGAATCTGATTAGGCAAATCAACGGTCGAAATTTCTCCGAGCGATATCTTTCAATCCGGGCGTCAGAAAAATAATCCGAAAATACTGGGGCGATCGTGGAGACGAGACGCACAGATCTACGGAGCCCGATTGTGCGTAACGCCTACCAAGAATTTACGTAAAATTGGAAACGGCATTTTGAGTCAAATGACTAAAACGCCCCTATCGTTCAAAGTCGTTTTGCGAGAAAACGAGCCGTCCAACGACGTTCCCAAAAATTACAATAAAATCCAACACCCCAAAACGATCGCAATGACATATCACATAGCATATGCCGGAGCTCAGAAACAACCAAATAAAATACGTGCACGATAAAGCACGTGCACGCAGGAAAAATACGAACGGTCGGAAAGCGGCCGTTACAAATATATTCCGCTTTAGTCGTGGACAATGATACCGAGTTCTGTTTCTTGGGGAACCAAGAAACTAGGGAATTTTCCAAAAAATGGTAAGTGCCACTAGTACTCTTCCTATCAGATTTGCATCCGGTAAAGTCGGCATCACTATATGAGATTAACTCATATGTGCTAGATTTAGGGTAAAGTAACCCATAATCTAGTGAATGATTGAGATAACGAAAAATTCGTCTAACCGCAATCAAGTGTGATTCCTTAGGTCTAGTTTGATATCTAGCACACAAGCATACAGAAAATATGATATCGTGCCTACTAGTAGCTAAATAGAGTAAGCTACCAATCATACCTCGATACAGACGAACGTCTACATCTTTTTCGTTCTCAACCTTGTGTAGATGGGTTGTCGTACTCATGGGAGTCCTTTTGCTTGAAGACGATTCCATCTCGAATCGCTTGATAAGCTCCCTTGTGTACTTGGTTTGATGTATGAAAGTCACATCCTTCATTTTCAGAATTTGTAGTCCAAGGAAGTAGTTGAGCTCACCCTTGTGGCTCATCTCAAATTCATCCTTCATAGACTTAGAAAATTCTTGGCAAAGATTAAAGTTAGTAGAGCCAAATATAATATCGTCTACATAAACTTGAATCAATAGGATGTCATTTTCATAATCCTTAATTAAAAGTGTTGAATCAACTTCACCCATTTTAAAACCTAAATTCAAAAGAAAGGTTTTGAGTCGATCATACCAAGCTCTAGGAGCTTGTCTCAACCCATATAACGCTTTCTTAAGTTTGAAAACATGGTTTGGAAATTTTTCATATATGAAACCAGGTGGTTGAGAAACATAAACTTCTTCATTAACAATACCATTTAAAAATGCACTTTTAACATCCATTTGAAACAATTTGAAATTCTTATGAGATGCAAAAAAAATAAAAGCAATCTAATAGCTTCTAATCTAGCTACGGGGGCAAAAGATTCTTCAAAATCGATACCTTCTTCTTGCCGGTAGCCTTGAGCTACTAACCTTGCTTTGTTCCTTGTGATGATCTCGTTCTTATCGGTCTTGTTCTTGAAGATCCACTTGGTCCCAATAACTTGGTGACCACTTGGAAGAGGAACGAGCTACCAAACTTCATTTCTCTCAAATTGCATGAGCTCTTCTTCCATTTCCATTATCCAAGAGCTATCCTCACATGCTTCTTGGATGTTCTTTGGCTCAATGGTAGAGACAAATGCGCAATGAGAGAATTCTTCAATTCTTGACCTCGTTCGAACACCCACACCAATATCTCCAATAATTTGGTCATGAGGGTGGTTGAGAACGGTTGGGTAAGCTTTGGGAATTCCTGCATCACTTGGAACATCGTCAACAATCTCATTAGTAGTGTTAGTCTTAATAATTGAATCATTAATCTTAACATTACTAAGAGAATCACGTATAGCATCTACACTATCATCTATAACATAAGGAGAATCAAAATCTTCATAAAATGATACGTGTAGTGATTCCTCGATCGTTGAAGAGGTTTTGTTGTATATCCAGTAGGCTTTACTACGTGTGGAATATCCAACAAGAATCCCTTCATCAGATCTTGGCTCAAATTTATCTAAGTTACCAAAGGTGTTCTTGATAAAACATTTTGAACAAAAAACTCGAAAATATTTAACTTGAGGCTTTTTGTCATAAAATAACTCAAAACAAGTTTTGTTCGTCCGGGGTCTCACTAGGATCCTATTGAGCACATAACATGCCATGTGCATCGCTTCTGCCTAAAATTGTAGTCCAAGATGACTATCATGGAGCATGGTACGAGCACACTCAATAAGAGTCCTATTCTTTCTCTCTATAACACCATTTTGCGGTGGTGCACGAGGAAAAGAGAAATTTTGAGTTATCCCGATGTCATCACAAAACTTTGTAAAAGACTTGTTGCGGGGTAAAACTCACTTACAATGAATTTGTATTAATGGGAACCAAGGGCACGATGGTTATTGTTGGGATCAGGATTAGGGTAGGCTGTTTGACAGGTGATTAGTGTTATGATGAGGCTGGGCGCACTACAAAGGACGACCACGGAGTTGATTCCACGGGAACTAGACCCGACGATCGCACTGTCGGAGGAAGGAGCTGAATGTGATCTGAGATGACGGGCTGGCCTGCACAAGGAGCAACTCGTCAGAAAGGTCGGGTTGGGGTCCAACCCTTAGCCTCTCTGATGCCTAAGTTAGTAATAGGACTTAAAGCGGGGGCCAGGCACGCAGGTCGGACTAAGAGTGAGTCGACCATACGTAACGAGCTATCGGTTGTGGAAGAACAAAGATATGGAAGACCTTTGCTCTTGTGTGTGAGTAATAAGATGTAGAGTTAATTTGCCAACCCCTTCCCCGATGGAGGCGAAGGGGTATTTATACCTGTTGGAGGCGGTTAGGTGAGGCTGACTCGGCGTGCTGAGCTGGCCCATCTGTCAGCGGAAGCTTCGAATGAGGATGTCAGGTCTGGGCGTGTCAGCCATACTTTTGTCAGACGGTGCAATGGCCCGGGGCGCTTTTGTCAGGTTGTCAGAGCCGAAAGCACCAACGGTCAGGGGGCACAGCGGCCAGGGTGCGCTTTGTCAGGTTGTCGCGCGGCGGACGTGTTAGAGGCATCCTTGTACTAGGTTGTTTGTCATGTCCGATGTGGCGAAGAGTCGATGGAGTGCGTTCAAGGAGCGAGGCCGCTGATGGGTCGTTAGGTCGCTCCTGACTGAAAACGAGCTGGGCGGTCGTATGCCTCGTGTGATGTTCTCAGCGAGCTCGGTGGGGAGCAGGCACGCGACCAGTAGGGACCGCGGCGGAGTGCGCCCTTCTTACCGGTCGAGGCGGAGGGTGCCCATCCCCTAGTCGTGTTGGACTCTGTGGTCGACAGGTGCCTAACGGGCCTGGGGGAATAAATGAGCGGCCTACAAAGTTGAGGCGAGGCACGCCCTCCTACTGGATTAGCTACCCTTTGTGATGGAGGGGCGAGCTAGCAGGGTATCCGGTGGGCTTGGATGGAAGGTCAGACTATCACGATCTTTAGGTCGTAACAATTGCCCTCGGCATTCGAGTTCGAGGTGGAGGCCCGGCTCGGCTCGGATGACATACCACCTCCCCTTCCTGAAAAAAGGCAGTTTGGACTTCGTTCCATGCTTAGAAGCGACGGCTGTGGTTTCGGAATTACCGCCCTGCCGGCCATTATTACGATTTGAAAGGGCGGGGGGGAATCGAAGTGCCTCTGCCATTGAAGAGGCGACGCATGGCTGAAACGACTATTGTAACGGTCGCTTTCCGATTGTATCTTCTTCGTGCACGTGCTGTTGACCGTGCACGTGTTCGTTTTAGACTTTGCTTGCTTTTGAACACTTTGGTGTGATATGCCGTCGTGAACGTCTCTGAGAGTATTAAAATGTGGCACTAATTTGGAATGACATTTCTCGGATCGTTTTCCTACGATTTAATCTTATTCGAAGAGACGTTGTGATTTTCGCTTTTGACGCGAGACGTTTCTATTTTTAGTTTCGTCGTTCGACGTCAAAATTGAGATCCGCCTACTTAGTTACCTTTCTCTCGTCGTCCCGACCACCCAGTATTTATTTCACAATTTTTGGAGCTCATTTGACCTATTTTATATTTTTAACAAAGCTTTAAATATTTTTAAATACCAATTTTTAAATTAATTTTTGGCCAAATAAAATTTATTTAAGTTTAAAACATTTTAAGAAATTTTTGAGCCAAATCCTAGCCCTATCTTGGCCGCACCTAATCCCTACGCGATTAGGAGTGGTAGATTTGAATTTTAAATATTTTTAAACTCCTAATCCTATTAGATTTAGCCCTAGACCAAGTCAACCCCTCTACACTATATAAACAACTTCTAGGAAGACCACTTTTCGCAAGAAAATAACCCTAGCCGCTTCCAAAACCCAAAAACCCACTTGCAACGATTCGTCGCAACGTTGCACAGCCGCCGCCCCGCTCCGACCGAGAAAATCCCTTGGTTTTCCCCGCACCGACCGAAGGAAACCCCCGCTCACCCGCTCCGCCCGCACCGCACAGCCGCCCGACCGAAGCCCGGTGACCGACCGAGAGATTCTCTCGGTCTGACCGAGAGCTTCCCCCGCACCCGCTCCGCTCCGCACCGCAGCAGCCCCCGCTTCACAAGCCGGCACCGTACCCCGCTTCGCCCCGTGTCTGACCGAGGCGCCCGCCCGCTCACGCCCGCATCCCCGCTCCGTTGCAACGTTGCAACGTTGCAACGTCCCGCCCAAGCGCCCGACCGGCCCGCTCTACCGCACCGACCAAAGAACTTCTCCGGCACAGCCCCCGCCGCATGTGTCTGGCCGAGAGAATCCCCCGCACCAAGCGTGTCTGACCGAGCGACGTTCGTCGCAACGTCGCAACTCTCGCACTGCTTGCCACCGTGGGCCCCCCAAGTTCTCCAGAGGTATCGTGGGTCCCCCATTGGTCCCTAGAACTACTGTGGGCCCCACCTCGGTGTTTTCTCTCCGTGGATTTGCCGTTTACGACGTTGCGATACGTCGTAGCCCGTCGTCGCACGTGCTAGCTATGGAATCTGGATTCGTTGCTTCGGTTGCTGCTCTGATCTTTCCAGCGAGGAATCTATTCTGGAATCAGGACTTGGAGCACGTTCTTTTATTCCAACCCCTAGCGTCGCTACCCGACGCAAGTGTAGCTTTCGCGTCGTGTTGAGGTAACGCTTTGCACCCTTAGGACCCCCAACCTATTGCCTGTTAATCAAGACTAAAATTGATGTTTTTAAAGTGTTTTAAATGTTTTAAATTCACTAATCAAGATTAATAATATGGAATTTAGGCCGGTGGACTTGTGCACGTAGGATAATTGTGACTTTGGACCCGATGGACGGTGTTTCTCAGACGTTGTACTTGCAGGCAAGTGGAACTTGCCAACTTTTGCTTAGGGCCATGTCTTAGGCCACTTTCTTGCTTTTAGCGTAAAAGAGACTAGACAGTGAAATGATAGCTGCCTAGACGCCTGTTTGATCTAGTTTGACAACGAAACTAGATCCGTCACCTCATTTGATCTAGCTTGACAACGAAGCTAGATCCAACCCTTTAACTTGTTCATGCATTTGTATCTGCCATGTTTAAATTTCTTATCTGTACGCACTTAAACTTTTAACTGCCATGCATTGCATTCTACATGTCATCCAAGTTGATTCGTAGCACACGCTACATACTTGTACTTGCTTGTCCTGGCTAGGTGCACCCCTATGCCATCATGAAAAACACTTCCTGGCTCGTGATCCAGAAGCGAGCATTCCCGTTCGGGGATAAGGCCCTGGCTCGTTTACACGTGGGAGGGGTAAGAGTTAAGCGGCCACTCAGCTGGGAGTCTGCCTGATCAGCAACTGCAGCTGTAAGGCGTAAACTCTGGGTTTGGGGCGGAGTTAAGCGGCCACTCAGTGTGAAAGTAAGCCATTTCAGCTGTAAGGCGTAAACTCTGCACATGACATGAAAACGTGACTAGAGAAATCCTTGTAAATGTTAATAGTTTTGCCACTCATGCCATGCTAGTTTACTTGTTGTTTTTCCTTACCTGCTGCACTCATACTTTAACTGCCAAGTCATTGCATCATGCTAGACTGCTAGGTTGCTTTACTTTCAGTTTCAATTTCTTTGCACAAGTCTCTTGTAGACTTGCTGACATGTGCCCCTTGCTCTTTTGGGTGTCACATGTTAGACCCTGAGCCAGAGACCGTTGCTGAGTACGTGATGTTTTGCTGACGCTGATCCTGAGCCCAAGTCTGTCTAGGAGGAGTTTTGTGGCTACCGGTGACCATTCTTAGTGATCTTGCTGAGCTTTCTTTTGTTTTAGATTTGTTGTTAGTTGTCGGTGCGTGGCACCTTTACCTTGTACGTTGTACTTTTGTTGGCCATGTGTGGGCCTTTAGACTCTTTTTCTTTTCAGCCTGGTGGCTTTTTCTGTGATGTTGAAACTTATTTTATGGATATTCTGAGATATCTCTTTTGTCTCATTTCATTATTATTATCTTTGTTTCGTTTGCGTTGCAAGGACCTGCTATTTAAAGTTGATTCACGCTTATCGGACTTCCAGCTTTGCAGCTTCAAGTCTGAGCGGACCTTCTCACGCTTCGCCTCCATATTTTTGGGAAGCGGGGCGTGACAGGTTTTGTTGGTGGCCAATGCAGGTCACGTCTTGCAATTGCGAATTAACGGAACAACGATAATAACGGAATGTCCATTAAATAAATTGCAACATCCGAGTCATAAGCATTGAGCCTAGTCGTTTCCCTATGTCACTAGGTGGTAAGAAGACTTAGTTAGATGTCTGTGCTTGCTAGTTAGCAGCCCCTGATCATTAGTTAGACTCCATGCTAGGAATTGATTTAATCGTCTTAAGAATTACCTTAGTGGTTCTTGTCTAACCCTAACCATGTTAGACTTCTAGAATTTCTTTAGTCGTTCGCTTGGGTTCATCGATTTCGGACTAAGCTGAACGCATTTCATTACCGTCTAGCCCCTTAGAAAGTCTTAGCGCGTAGTTTCTTAATCTTTGGTTGGTCGACTGTAGGAGTTTCCCCGTAGATTTTCCTGGTTCATATCCTAGGCGTATGTATGTATGATCATCCGACCGATTACCTTGCCTCGATTCACGAGATCGCCTCATGACGATCGTCGTCAATTTTCGAATCTCTCCGTTACAAATCTTGAATCTTCTGAAAGTATTTTTCGATTTCCTCTTTCCCTAAGTTTAAATTTGTTCAAATTTTAATATATATATCTCATATTTCATACTCCTTCATTGACTTGAATTCTTAAAACTTTTGTCGAAATTTTGAATACTAGCTTATGGTATTTTCCCAGCCTACACTTTTGTACCTATGAAAATACATTTTCCTTTCATATATTAATTTTATTCTAAACCGTACTTTTATTTTGTCCAATTTGACTTATAATTTTCTTTTCTTATTTATGCCATTTCGAATGACACATCGCGCTTACTTTTAATATACTTTTCAAGTCACATGGAATTTCCGCTTTCAGCAAGTCGAATCTATGCTCATCGTTTTCCCTATTTCAGATTTTTTTTTATTACTATTTCATAACCACCTCCTGATTTAGACCCTCCATAATTTGGTTTCAAAGCTTTACTATCAATTTTGATAATTCTACTACTAAGTTATTATTATCTTTCCGCTCACCATACGTGCTTTTAGAAAAATTTCTAAACCAAATAGAATTTCAAATATTTCTATATATCTGTACCAGGCTCGTCGTGCTCGTATGATAAGAACTTTGTGTAAATCCGTTACTTTTTGGAATCCAGGCTCCTTTAAAAGTAGTTTCGATATTGATTATTTTAAAATTTTCCCTAGCCTAAAGGTTTTGAAAGCATTTAACATGAGCTTAAATTCTTCAGTTCAATTAATTTCACTCTTTGAATTTCAAAACTTTTGCCAACATTATATTAAATTCCTGACGTATAATATTCTCTAAACCACGTCCTTGATATTCGTGTAAATGATTTACTTCCTTTTATAATGATTTTATATAAACCAATAAACCATTTTCTCTTATTATGTATATTCGACTCAAACTTATTTTGAACAACTCGTTTCTTCGATCTCCAAATATTTTTATACAGACGAGGATTCCAACTTTTGAAGTACAACAGTTTTCAAATTTCCCGTATTTTAGCTTATGTTATTTATACTATTTCATTTCCCAATCCTATATAAGGATCACTACATCTCCCTTTCCCCTACCTAAACTTTCACAATTGAGTCAATGTTTCATCTAACCAAGCTGTCTCCTTATAGTCATCCTATCTGAACTCGTGCTTATCGATCCTTCCCTCGTCACGCTTTCGACCTCTAATCTTCCTCTATTGCTTAGGCTTTAGTGCCCGTCAATGTCTGTGTCAACTCTAAGTTGTTAGTAGGCCCTTGGACCATGTGATGTTGTCGTGGCGCATGTACCTAAGTTGTGTATGTGGGCTTGAATGAGTGTACTCCCCCATAGTATATTAACGTTTGCCTATTATGTGATATATATATATATATATATATATATATATATATATATATATATATATATATATATATATATATATACTCAGAGTTATTCGTGATATTATGAAGTTGTTTGTGTGTTAGTATTTATAGATTTGTGTGTGGTTAGCTACACCATTCTAGGGATGCCTGTGTATGTAAGAATTAGTGTGGGAATATCTAAGGGGGTGTATGTAGTTAGAGATACTTGTAATGGTTGAAATAAAATGATTGGTAAAGCTATGTGTATGTTAGCTGTGATAATAATAGGTGTGCGTATAGATAAGTGAGTAGGCCTATTGAGTAACCCATATGTTAGTACGTGTGAGTGTGTGCTCGTACGAAGATATGTATTGTGCTTAGACGTAAGCAGTTATGTTTTGTTGCATGAGTATATATGTGATATACATATGGTAGTAGGATTATAATTTTGATTGGTATTGCTTGCTTTTACGGGATGTTGTATGCGTGCATACCGTGAGGTATACACGACTATTGCACATCTTAATTATGTATGTGTAGATGTGTTAGTATACTAATTATAGGTAATAGGCTATGGTGTGAATATATATGTTACATGTGTGTGACTATACAATGGATGCGTATGTATTAGGGAGTGTATTATAATTTTACGTGTGCTGATGTCTGTATTATTATTATGGTATATAGAGTGATTGAACTATGTGAGTATTACCTGACTAAATATTAAGTGTGATTGACTTATGGCATGTATATGGTTGTATTGGTAGACATATATATATTGGAGTGGTATTGGTATGGGTATAAATGTCGTGTTACGTATATAGAATACTCTGATATGTGTATTGATTCTCACTCAAGCTTGAGTGGGTATACTCTAAGTATATTGTTATGTATGTCTGTAGTTTGAATATAGCGATGTTTGATGTATGTATAGTGATAGGAGTGTTTGTGCCTGGTTGTGTTACGCACATGATTGTGGGTCGCTACACCAGTATATAGTTATAGGTGTTGGTCTTGTGGTATAGTTAATTACTAAGGACTTGCCCGTGTGAACGTATGTGTGCTAGCTAAACTAGGTGTGTAGATGTGCTAGTTAAATAATGATACGATTGGTATACGTGAATGAAAAGTTAGCGTGCGTGGGTGTGCACCATGCACGGGTAAGTATGTGCTTAGTTATAGGTATTGGTGCCTATGGTATATGTGGTGTGTCGTAAATACAGTTATAGGACCGTATGTGATGTGAATATATGTTGAACTATTTGCATGCATTTGAATGACTATATATTGTGAAACTATAGTAGTGGTGAATGTATATTAGATATAGTGAAACTTGATTTAATAATGGTATGGTGTGATCACATGTGTTGATGTGTGGTATGGAATGTACACTAGGAAGTATTAGAGAGTAGTATACCCATGTTGTTTGTGCATAGGTAGCTATCTATACGTAGAGCAATGATTGTATTTGCTGGTATAAGACTAATCTTAGGTGAGTATCTGAACTATTGTTTGTGCTAGGTAAGTAGTAGTTATATTAGGGATGCTTACATATGATTGAAATATGTGCGTGAATATATATAGGATAGGAGAGTTATTGGTTGACTACCTAGTGCATATATAAGCACTTGTAATATACCTGAGTGAATTATGGTGTGACGTGATTGTGATAGCTACTAGTCTAGCTAGAGTGATATTTATAGTTAGAAAGTCCGAGGACGTACTTTATTCTAAGGTGGGGAGGATGTAACGGTCGCTTTCCGATCGTATCTTCTTCGTGCACGTGCTGTTGACCGTGCACGTGTTCATTTTAGACTTTGCTTGCTTTTGAACACTTTGGTGTGATATGCCGTCTTGAACATCTCTGAGAGTATTAAATTGTGGCACTAATTTGGAATGACATTTCTCGGGTCGTTTTCCCACGATTTAATCTTATTCGAAGAGACGTTGTGATTTTCGCTTTTGACGCGAGACGTTTCTATTTTTAGTTTCGTCGTTCGACATCGAAATTGAGATCCGTCTTCTTAGTTACCTTTCTCTCGTCGTCCCGACCACCCAGTATTTATTTCACAATTTTTGGAGCTCATTTGACCTATTTTATATTTTTAACAAAGCATTAAATATTTTTAAATACCAATTTTTAAATTAATTTTCAGCCAATTAAAATTTATTTAAGTTTAAAACGTTTTTAAAAAAATTTTGAGCCAAATCCTAGCCCTATCTTGGCCGCACCTAATCCCTACGCGATTAGGAGTGGTAGATTTGAATTTTAAATATTTTTAAACTCCTAATCCTATTAGATTTAGCCCTAGACCAAGTCAACCCCTCTACACTATATAAACAATTCCTAGGAAGACCTATTTTCGCAAGAAAATAACCCTAGCCGCTTCCAAAACCCAAAAACCCACTTGCAACGATTCGTCGCAACGTTGCACAGCCGCCGCCCCGCTCCGACCAAGGAAATCCCTTGGTTTCCCCGCACCGACCGAAGGAAACTCCCGCTCACCCCGCTCCGTCCGCACCGCACAGCCGCCCGACTGAAGCCCCGTGCCTGACCGAGAGATTCTCTCGGTCTGACAGAGAGCTTCCACCGCACCCGCTCCGCACCGCACCGCAGCAGCCCCCGCTTCACAAGCCCGCACCGCACCCCGCTTCGCCCCGTGTCTGACCGAGGCGCCCGTCCGCTCACGCCCGCATCCACGCTCCGTTGCAACGTTGCAACGTCCCGCCCAAGCGCCCGACCGGGACCCGCTCTACCGCACCGACCGAAGAACTTCTCCGCACCCGTCGCTGCGACCGACCCCAAGCGCTGCACAGCCCCCGTCGCATGTGTCTGGCCGGAGAATCCCCCCACCAAGCGTGTCTGACCGAGCGACGTTCGTCGCAACGTCGCAACTCTCGCACCGCTTGCCACCGTGGGCCCCCCAAGTTCTCCAGATGTATCGTGGGTCCCCCATTGGTCCCTAGAACTACTGTGGGCCCCACCTCGGTGTTTTCTCTCCGTGGATTTGCCGTTTACGACGTTGCGATACGTCGTAGCCCGTCGTCGCACGTGCTAGCTATGGAATCTGGATTCGTTGCTCCGGTTGCTGCTCTGATCTTTCCAGCGAGGAATCTATTCTGGAATCAGGACTTGGAGCGCGTTCTTTTATTCCAACCCCTGGCGTCGCTACCCGACGCCAGTGTAGCTTTCGCGTCGTGTTGAGGTAACGCTTTGCACCCTTAGGACCCCCAACCTATTGCCTGTTAATCAAGACTAAAATTGATGTTTTTAAAGTGTTTTAAATGTTTTAAATTCACTAATCAAGATTAATAATATGGAATTTAGGCCGGTGGACTTGTGCACGTAGGATAATTATGACTTTGGACCCGATGGACGGTGTTTCTCAGACGTTGTACTTGCAGGCAAGTGAAACTTGCCAACTTTTGCTTAGGGCCATGTCTTAGGCCACTTTCTTGCTTTTAGCGTAAAAGAGACTAGACAGTGAAATGATAGCTGCCTAGACGCCTGTTTGATCTAGTTTGACAACGAAACTAGTTCTGTCACCTCATTTGATCTAGCTTGACAACGAAGCTAGATCCAACCCTTTAACTTGTTCATGCATTTGTATCTGCCATGTTTAAATTTCTTATCTGTACGCACTTAAACTTTTAACTGCCATGCATTGCATTCTACATGTCATCCAAGTTGATTCGTAGCACACGCTACATACTTGTACTTGCTTGTCCTGGCTAGGTGCACCCCTATGCCATCATGAAAAACACTTCCTGGCTCGTGATCCAGAAGCGAGCATTCCCGTTCGGGGATAAGGCCCTGGCTCGTTTACACGTGGGAGGGGTAAGAGTTAAGCGGCCACTCAGCTGGGAGTCTGCCTGATCAGCAACTGCAGCTGTAAGGCGTAAACTCTGGGTTTGGGGCGGAGTTAAGCGGCCACTCAGTGTGAAAGTAAGCCATTTCAGCTGTAAGGCGTAAACTCTGCACATGACATGAAAACGTGACTAGAGAAATCCTTGTAAATGTTAATAGTTTTGCCACTCATGCCATGCTAGTTTACTTGTTGTTTTTCCTTACCTGCTGCACTCATACTTTAACTGCCAAGTCATTGCATCATGCTAGAACTGCTAGGTTGCTTTACTTTCAGTTTCAATTTCTTTGCACAAGTCTCTTGTAGACTTGCTGACATGTGCCCCTTGCTCTTTTGGGTGTCACATGTTAGACCCTGAGCCAGAGACCGTTGCTGAGTACGTGATGTTTTGCTGACGCTGATCCTGAGCCCAAGTCTGTCTAGGAGGAGTTTTGTGGCTACCGGTGACCATTCTTAGTGATCTTGCTGAGCTTTCTTTTGTTTTAGATTTGTTGTTAGTTGTCGGTGCGTGGCACCTTTACCTTGTACGTTGTACTTTTGTTGGCCATGTGTGGGCCTTTAGACTCTTTTTCTTTTCAGCCTGGTGGCTTTTTCTGTGATGTTGAAACTTATTTTATGGATATTCTGAGATATCTCTTTTGTCTCATTTCATTATTATTATCTTTGTTTCGTTTGCGTTGCAAGGACCTGCTATTTAAAGTTGATTCACGCTTATCGGACTTCCAGCTTTGCAGCTTCAAGTCTGAGCGGACCTTCTCACGCTTCGCCTCCATATTTTTGGGAAGCGGGGCGTGACAGGTTTTGTTGGTGGCCAATGCAGGTCACGTCTTGCAATTGCGAATTAACGGAACAACGATAATAACGGAATGTCCATTAAATAAATTGCAACATCCGAGTCATAAGCATTGAGCCTAGTCGTTTCCCTATGTCACTAGGTGGTAAGAAGACTTAGTTAGATGTCTGTGCTTGCTAGTTAGCAGCCCCTGATCATTAGTTAGACTCCATGCTAGGAATTGATTTAATCGTCTTAAGAATTACCTTAGTGGTTCTTGTCTAACCCTAACCATGTTAGACTTCTAGAATTTCTTTAGTCGTTCGCTTGGGTTCATCGATTTCGGACTAAGCTGAACGCATTTCATTACCGTCTAGCCCCTTAGAAAGTCTTAGCGCGTAGTTTCTTAATCTTTGGTTGGTCGACTGTAGGAGTTTCCCCGTAGATTTTCCTGGTTCATATCCTAGGCGTATGTATGTATGATCATCCGACCGATTACCTTGCCTCGATTCACGAGATCGCCTCATGACGATCGTCGTCAATTTTCGAATCTCTCCGTTACAAATCTTGAATCTTCTGAAAGTATTTTTCGATTTCCTCTTTCCCTAAGTTTAAATTTGTTCAAATTTTAATATATATATCTCATATTTCATACTCCTTCATTGACTTGAATTCTTAAAACTTTTGTCGAAATTTTGAATACTAGCTTATGGTATTTTCCCAGCCTACACTTTTGTACCTATGAAAATACATTTTCCTTTCATATATTAATTTTATTCTAAACCGTACTTTTATTTTGTCCAATTCGACTTATAATTTTCTTTTCTTATTTATGCCATTTCGAATGACACATCGCGCTTACTTTTAATATACTTTTCAAGTCACATGGAATTTTCGCTTTCAGCAAGTCGAATCTATGCTCATCGTTTTCCCTATTTCAGATTTTTTTTATTACTATTTCATAACCACCTCCTGATTTAGACCCTCCATAATTTGGTTTCAAAGCTTTACTATCAATTTTGATAATTCTACTACTAAGTTATTATTATCTTTCCGCTCACCATACGTGCTTTTAGAAAAATTTCTAAACCAAATAGAATTTCAAATATTTCTATATATCCGTACCAGGCTCGTCGTGCTCGTATGATAAGAACTTTGTGTAAATCCGTTACTTTTTGGAATCCAGGCTCCTTTAAAAGTAGTTTCGATATTGATTATTTTAAAATTTTCCCTAGCCTAAAGGTTTTGAAAGCATTTAACATGAGCTTAAATTCTTCAGTTCAATTAATTTCACTCTTTGAATTTCAAAACTTTTGCCAACATTATATTAAATTCCTGACGTATAATATTCTCTAAACCACGTCCTTGATATTCGTGTAAATGATTTACTTCCTTTTATAATGATTTTATATAAACCAATAAACCATTTTCTCTTATTATGTATATTCGACTCAAACTTATTTTGAACAACTCGTTTCTTCGATCTCCAAATATTTTTATACAGACGAGGATTCCAACTTTTGAAGTACAACAGTTTTCAAATTTCCCGTATTTTAGCTTATGTTATTTATACTATTTCATTTCCCAATCCTATATAAGGATCACTACATCTCCCTTTCCCCTACCTAAACTTTCACAATTGAGTCAATGTTTCATCTAACCAAGCTGTCTCCTTATAGTCATCCTATCTGAACTCGTGCTTATCGATCCTTCCCTCGTCACGCTTTCGACCTCTAATCTTCCTCTATTGCTTAGGCTTTAGTGCCCGTCAATGTCTGTGTCAACTCTAAGTTGTTCGTAGGCCCTTGGACCTTGTGATGTTGTCGTGGCGCATGTACCTAAGTTGTGTATGTGGGCTTGAATGAGTGTACTCCCCCATAGTATATTAACGTTTGCCTATTATGTGATATATATATATATATATATATATATATATATATATATATATATATATATATATATATATACTCAGAGTTATTCGTGATATTATGAAGTTGTTTGTGTGTTAGTATTTATAGATTTGTGTGTGGTTAGCTACACCATTCTAGGGATGCCTGTGTATGTAAGAATTAGTGTGGGAATATCTAAGGGGGTGTATGTAGTTAGAGATACTTGTAATGGTTGAAATAAAATGATTGGTAAAGCTATGTGTATGTTAGCTGTGATAATAATAGGTGTGCGTATAGATAAGTGAGTAGGCCTATTGAGTAACCCATATGTTAGTACGTGTGAGTGTGTGCTCGTACGAAGATATGTATTGTGCTTAGACGTAAGCAGTTATGTTTTGTTGCATGAGTATATATGTGATATACATATGGTAGTAGGATTATAATTTTGATTGGTATTGCTTGCTTTTACGGGATGTTGTATGCGTGCATACCGTGAGGTATACACGACTATTGCACATCTTAATTATGTATGTGTAGATGTGTTAGTATACTAATTATAGGTAATAGGCTATGGTGTGAATATATATGTTACATGTGTGTGACTATACAATGGATGCGTATGTATTAGGGAGTGTATTATAATTTTACGTGTGCTGATGTCTGTATTATTATTATGGTATATAGAGTGATTGAACTATGTGAGTATTACCTGACTAAATATTAAGTGTGATTGACTTATGGCATGTATATGGTTGTATTGGTAGACATATATATATTGGAGTGGTATTGGTATGGGTATAAATGTCGTGTTACGTATATAGAATACTCTGATATGTGTATTGATTCTCACTCAAGCTTGAGTGGGTATACTCTAAGTATATTGTTATGTATGTCTGTAGTTTGAATATAGCGATGTTTGATGTATGTATAGTGATAGGAGTGTTTGTGCCTGGTTGTGTTACGCACATGATTGTGGGTCGCTACACCAGTATATAGTTATAGGTGTTGGTCTTGTGGTATAGTTAATTACTAAGGACTTGCCCGTGTGAACGTATGTGTGCTAGCTAAACTAGGTGTGTAGATGTGCTAGTTAAATAATGATACGATTGGTATACGTGAATGAAAAGTTAGCGTGCGTGGGTGTGCACCATGCACGGGTAAGTATGTGCTTAGTTATAGGTATTGGTGCCTATGGTATATGTGGTGTGTCGTAAATACAGTTATAGGACCGTATGTGATGTGAATATATGTTGAACTATTTGCATGCATTTGAATGACTATATATTGTGAAACTATAGTAGTGGTGAATGTATATTAGATATAGTGAAACTTGATTTAATAATGGTATGGTGTGATCACATGTGTTGATGTGTGGTATGGAATGTACACTAGGAAGTATTAGAGAGTAGTATACCCATGTTGTTTGTGCATAGGTAGCTATCTATACGTAGAGCAATGATTGTATTTGCTGGTATAAGACTAATCTTAGGTGAGTATCTGAACTATTGTTTGTGCTAGGTAAGTAGTAGTTATATTAGGGATGCTTACATATGATTGAAATATGTGCGTGAATATATATAGGATAGGAGAGTTATTGGTTGACTACCTAGTGCATATATAAGCACTTGTAATATACCTGAGTGAATTATGGTGTGACGTGATTGTGATAGCTACTAGTCTAGCTAGAGTGATATTTATAGTTAGAAAGTCCGAGGACGTACTTTATTCTAAGGTGGGGAGGATGTAACGGTCGCTTTCCGATCGTATCTTCTTCGTGCACGTGCTGTTGACCGTGCACGTGTTCATTTTAGACTTTGCTTGCTTTTGAACACTTTGGTGTGATATGCCGTCTTGAACATCTCTGAGAGTATTAAATTGTGGCACTAATTTGGAATGACATTTCTCGGGTCGTTTTCCCACGATTTAATCTTATTCGAAGAGACGTTGTGATTTTCGCTTTTGACGCGAGACGTTTCTATTTTTAGTTTCGTCGTTCGACATCGAAATTGAGATCCGTCTTCTTAGTTACCTTTCTCTCGTCGTCCCGACCACCCAGTATTTATTTCACAATTTTTGGAGCTCATTTGTCCTATTTTATATTTTTAACAAAGCATTAAATATTTTTAAATACCAATTTTTAAATTAATTTTCAGCCAATTAAAATTTATTTAAGTTTAAAACGTTTTAAAAAAAATTTTGAGCCAAATCCTAGCCCTATCTTGGCCGCACCTAATCCCTACGCGATTAGGAGTGGTAGATTTGAATTTTAAATATTTTTAAACTCCTAATCCTATTAGATTTAGCCCTAGACCAAGTCAACCCCTCTACACTATATAAACAATTCCTAGGAAGACCTATTTTCGCAAGAAAATAACCCTAGCCGCTTCCAAAACCCAAAAACCCACTTGCAACGATTCGTCGCAACGTTGCACAGCCGCCGCCCCGCTCCGACCGAGGAAATCCCTTGGTTTCCCCGCACCGACCGAAGGAAACTCCCGCTCACCCGCTCCGTCCGCACCGCACAGCCGCCCGACTGAAGCCCCGTGCCTGACCGAGAGATTCTCTCGGTCTGACAGAGAGCTTCCACCGCACCCGCTCCGCACCGCACCGCAGCAGCCCCCGCTTCACAAGCCCGCACCGCACCCCGCTTCGCCCCGTGTCTGACCGAGGCGCCCGCCCGCTCACGCCCGCATCCACGCTCCGTTGCAACGTTGCAACGTCCCGCCCAAGCGCCCGACCGGCCCGCTCTACCGCACCGACCGAAGAACTTCTCCGCACCCGTCGCTGCGACCGACCCCAAGCGCTGCACAGCCCCCGTCGCATGTGTCTGGCCGGAGAATCCCCCCACCAAGCGTGTCTGACCGAGCGACGTTCGTCGCAACGTCGCAACTCTCGCACCGCTTGCCACCGTGGGCCCCCCAAGTTCTCCAGATGTATCGTGGGTCCCCCATTGGTCCCTAGAACTACTGTGGGCCCCACCTCGGTGTTTTCTCTCCGTGGATTTGCCGTTTACGACGTTGCGATACGTCGTAGCCCGTCGTCGCACGTGCTAGCTATGGAATCTGGATTCGTTGCTCCGGTTGCTGCTCTGATCTTTCCAGCGAGGAATCTATTCTGGAATCAGGACTTGGAGCGCGTTCTTTTATTCCAACCCCTGGCGTCGCTACCCGACGCCAGTGTAGCTTTCGCGTCGTGTTGAGGTAACGCTTTGCACCCTTAGGACCCCCAACCTATTGCCTGTTAATCAAGACTAAAATTGATGTTTTTAAAGTGTTTTAAATGTTTTAAATTCACTAATCAAGATTAATAATATGGAATTTAGGCCGGTGGACTTGTGCACGTAGGATAATTATGACTTTGGACCCGATGGACGGTGTTTCTCAGACGTTGTACTTGCAGGCAAGTGAAACTTGCCAACTTTTGCTTAGGGCCATGTCTTAGGCCACTTTCTTGCTTTTAGCGTAAAAGAGACTAGACAGTGAAATGATAGCTGCCTAGACGCCTGTTTGATCTAGTTTGACAACGAAACTAGTTCTGTCACCTCATTTGATCTAGCTTGACAACGAAGCTAGATCCAACCCTTTAACTTGTTCATGCATTTGTATCTGCCATGTTTAAATTTCTTATCTGTACGCACTTAAACTTTTAACTGCCATGCATTGCATTCTACATGTCATCCAAGTTGATTCGTAGCACACGCTACATACTTGTACTTGCTTGTCCTGGCTAGGTGCACCCCTATGCCATCATGAAAAACACTTCCTGGCTCGTGATCCAGAAGCGAGCATTCCCGTTCGGGGATAAGGCCCTGGCTCGTTTACACGTGGGAGGGGTAAGAGTTAAGCGGCCACTCAGCTGGGAGTCTGCCTGATCAGCAACTGCAGCTGTAAGGCGTAAACTCTGGGTTTGGGGCGGAGTTAAGCGGCCACTTAGTGTGAAAGTAAGCCATTTCAGCTGTAAGGCGTAAACTCTACACATGACATGAAAACGTGACTAGAGAAATCCTTGTAAATGTTAATAGTTTTGCCACTCATGCCATGCTAGTTTACTTGTTGTTTTTCCTTACCTGCTGCACTCATACTTTAACTGCCAAGTCATTGCATCATGCTAGAACTGCTAGGTTGCTTTACTTTCAGTTTCAGTTTCTTTGCACAAGTCTCTTGTAGACTTGCTGACATGTGCCTCTTGCTCTTTTGGGTGTCACATGTTAGACCCTGAGCCAGAGACCGTTGCTGAGTACGTGATGTTTTGCTGACGCTGATCCTGAGCCCAAGTCTGTCTAGGAGGAGTTTTGTGGCTACCGGTGACCATTCTTAGTGACCTTGCTGAGCTTTCTTTTGTTTTAGATTTGTTGTTAGTTGTCGGTGCGTGGCACCTTTACCTTGTACGTTGTACTTTTGTTGGCCATGTGTGGGCCTTTAGACTCTTTTTCTTTTCAGCCTGGTGGCTTTTTCTGTGATGTTGAAACTTATTTTATGGATATTCTGAGATATCTCTTTTGTCTCATTTCATTATTATTATCTTTGTTTCGTTCGCGTTGCAAGGACCTGCTATTTAAAGTTGATTGACGCTTATCGGACTTCCAGCTTTGTAGCTTCAAGTCTGAGCGGACCTTCTCACGCTTCGCCTCTATATTTTTGGGAAGCGGGGCGTGACAACTATCATGTCGGCGAGGCGTCAGATGTGCTCCGATGGGCACCGCGTGGCGACGCTCCGATGGTCGGGATGGCCCGATGTTTGCTATAAGTATGGGGAGGAGAGGATCGATCGAAAGTTTCTTCCGATTTCAACTTCCCTTCACACTTTCCGGCTTCCGTTTATCACTCGCCGATGCTGCTGCCGTTGCCCTCGCCAGAGATACGATTCTGATCGTCTTCTTAGCTCGGCTGCTCTGCCAGGTAACTTCTTGATCTTTTGATCGATGGATTCTCATTCTGAGTTCGGAGGAGGTAGCGGGGTAGTGAAAGAAGAATCAATGGAGGAGGAGAGGTGGTCGTGGATGCAAAAGCAGCAGGGACAGAGGAGGTGCCGAACAGACGCACCGAGGTCGAATGCAGCCATCCAGTGTAGGCTGGACCGGGTTAACATTCGGGAGATTCGCGTGTGGTTTGCTCGTCCACCTTATGAAGTGTGGCTCCCAGGACCCGAGGCGAGGGTCTGTTTGCCTGGTGATAACGAAGTCGGGGTCTACGTGGTGTCTTTCTAGTTAGGGCTTCACTTCCCGATCAATCCTCACCTTCTCCACCTTTTAAACTTCCTGAAGCTGTCGATCTTCGCGCTGGTGCCCAGCTCCTTCGGTTTGATGGTTGGATTTGTCGTCCTGTGCCTCGCCAGCTCCCTGAGGTCCGTCCCTAGATATATTCCAGCATTTCTTTGAAGTGAGAAAGTGGGGGACGTACTACTGTGTTTATGCGAGGAAGGGCGAGAACTTATCGTCGGGGTGCCGGCCAACGTGAAGGATTGGGCGGAGTGATTTGTTTTTGTCACGATGCCGACAGACGCGGTGTTGATGTCAAACTGGGGGACTTTAAACCCTCTAGTGAGTGAGGTGGTGACTTTGACAGGCGAACAACTGGCGAATGCCCAAATTTTGGCGGAGCTACCCGAGGCAGACCGCCGACTGGCGAGCTTGACGCAGGACGATCGGCTCGTCCAAGAATTTTGGCCCCAAGGTACTTAAGATCTGGCGAGCTCCTATGTAGGCTTACCCTGATCTTTCTCTCCTTTGCAGGTGAAGATGTGATGCTCTCGCGGGAGGAAGTGCTGAGGGCGGCTGGTGTGCCAGTTGCGAAGAAGACCGACCCTCGAGATAAAGGCAAGAGGGCTATGGACGAGGAAGGGCCAGCGGAGGTGGCGGGCCGAAACCGAAGCACCGAGGTTCCGGTTGTGGGAGAGGCGGACAAAAGGCGATAGATATCTGAACCGGGTGCTCCCCCCCCCAGCGAGCTAGAGGGGATACACCGGAAGGTCTCTCCAACCCGGGAGCATCCATCCTGGCCCCGAAGCGGGTCCCTACCGCGGATAAGCCTCCTAGGCCGCCCCCGGTTTAGAAGTGTCCCTATGGGATTCCAATGCGTGAGATGGGAAGGGAGGCGCACTCGAGTTACGAGAGGGTGCTGGCCCACTTCAGGTTGACGAGGGCAGAGGCCGAGGCCTTGCCCAGCAAGGATATTCACCGGCTTGTCTACCAGGTGGGCAGGGAAGAGTCGGTGTTCGAGGATGCCGGGGTGGCAGACCGGCTGGTAGAATACTGCATGATGATGCGGGATCGTGAGTCCTTGACCAACGTGGGCTCGGAGCGATTGTGCGATACCGCGATATGGCACACTATACAGGTAGGTCGAACTCCTTACTTCGCCCTCGAAGTTTTCTAGCTTACGTTCTGACTGCGTCGGATCTTGTGGTAGGCAACGATGGCCGCGGTGGCCTTGCAGCGCCACACCCCGTCAGCCACGACCAAGGCTACTCTCGAGAAGGAGAGGGCCGATCTTGCTGAGGCAAAGGGAAAGCTGTGAGAGAAGGAGGAGCAGCTGGAGCAGGTAGCAATGGCCCGCGACACTCAGAAGGCGCGGGCTGAATATTTTGATGCGGGCTGGCCATGCTTGAGGTTGAGCAGGCCGCACTTGCGCGTCGGCTTCGGGAGGAGGAGGGCAAGAGGGATGACCTCCGGAAGAGGCACGCAGAGCAGGCGGCCAGCAAAAAGCGGGTGATCAACATTCAGTAAGACAAGATAACCGAGCTGACGAAGGCCATCGAGGTGGAGAAGAAGGAGAAAGTTATTCTGAGGAGGCAGCTAGAGGGGAAAGGGAAGGCTGATCAAAGCATGATTGAAGAGGCCACCGTCTGCCGCTACCAAGTCACGGAGCTCATCCCGTTGCTGAAGGAGTCGAGGGAGGCGGGTGTCTTCCAGGGGATGGAGAAGATGAAGGCCCGGCTGGCGAACCTGCATTCCGAGCTCTAGGCTGATTTTCCCAAACTAAACGTGCCCTTGTCAGGGGAAATAGTGGAGGAGGGCATGGGCGAGGTGACGGAGTCGAGGGGTTCATAATGTATGGAAATTTTGTACGGCCGGCAATTGGCCAAGCCTGATCTCACATTGTACTCTGGACCGGGTCCGAGTTGTAGAAAGGTTAAATATATGAAGTGGTTTTGTTGTGAGGTTTATGTTTTTGCCTACGTATGACTGATGGAATGACTGATGAATGCCCCCAACATTTCCTCTAAGACGAGTGTTTGGACGAGGAATAGGGGAAGATTGTGATGATGTTAGTACGACCGAGCTCCCAACGCGGCCCTTGGGCGAGCGTTTGGAGCGAGCCGGCTCTCCTCAGCCCGACGTGCCGTGCCAAACCTTGCCTTGGGCTGTTTAGGCGCACTGGCGACAGTGGAGCTGAGCCTCTTAGTCCGCCATGTTAGCTCGAGCATCGTGACAGTAGGCATATAGTCCAAGCGTTGGGGGAAAGGCGGGAAGTTATTTCGAAGAACCCGCCCGAATCGCAGCCGAATCGCAGCCGTCACTTCGAATTAAAGGCGGACGGGAATTGAAGCGTCCCGACCGTTCCTCGAGCGGCGCATGGGGGGATGTGACAGCAGACGTCAGGTGAAGTGTCAGGTGGACTGGATTGGTGACGCATGGCAAGGTTTGTACGGCTGAGATCGATAGGCGGTTTCTATAAATAGGGACGGGAGGCATTGCAGAAGAGTTTCTCGCTTCCGAAATTTCCCAGAGCTCTCGTCTTTGTCGACGTAGTAGTCACTGCCGAAGCTCGTGCCGTCGCAGTCGCCGCCGTTGCCACTGTAGCAGGGATTCGATAGGTATACTTCCGTTCCTTTTCTTAAGATGGTTTTATCGTCTTCAACCCGGTCGTTGGGGTCATCGGACGGCTCCACGACAGAGTCAGTGGAGGTGGTGGGGGCGGTATCGCCGGGGAGTCGGGGTCGTGGGGGGAGCAGGTCGACCGTCGAGGCCTCAGCTCGGCCATTCGCGTCGGGCAGTATGGATCCGAGGGCGGGAGCGCCCGCAGGAGTCCGCATAACCGTGGCCGAGCATGGGGTCGTTCCGACCGAGATAGCGGGTCAGAGGTCGCTGGCATGGACGGACGTTATCTCCACAGTGCGGATGAAATACCTTAGGCCGCCGTATGCAGTCCGCCTACCGACGGCTTCGGAAAGGGTGTGCTTCGTGGGAGAGGGCGAGCTCGGGGTGTACATGGCGTGATTCGAACAGGGGTTGAGGTTCCCCCTTCACCCATTGTACCTCGAGATTCTGCACTTCCTCGGGCTACCGCTTTTCCAGCTGATGCCGAATTCGGTGAGCGCAATAGTCGGGTTTCTCGTTCTCTGTGCGAGGAACGACATTAGTCCGACCCTCCTCTTGTTCTGCCAATTCTTTGCGGTCAAGAGGTTGAGGTCGTACTATTATTTATCGGCGAGGAAGAGTCATCCCCTCATCAGGGGCCTGCCAGGGAAGATCAAAGGCTGGTCAAAGTCGTTCGCGTTTGTCTCCATGACCGCCGACCTGGTGATAAAGTCGGACTGGGGTGTGCTCAACCCGAGGCGAGGAAGGTAGTCTGTCTGAGCGAGGTCGAGGCAGAGCGTGCCATGTAGTTAGAGGCTGTACCCCCGGAGGGCAGGCAGTACGCTAGCCTCGCCAGGCCGAAGATGATAGCTCGATTCATCTGGCCCGAAGGTAACCTTAGTAAAGTGGCTTCCATCTCTAATTTGCTCACCCTGAACTTCTTCTTTTTTGCAGATCTGGCAATGAGTCTTTCATTCGAGGACCTGGATCGGATGACCGACGAAATGATGGCCGTCGAGCAGGGGGTCGATGAGCAAGTCACTCCGTAACCCGCCATGAGCAAGAAGAAAAGGTCAAGGGAGGGGATAGCATCCAAGAAGGCCGAGGGGTTCAGCAGCCCGAAGAAGACGAAGATGAAGACGAAGACGATGACAGTGGTGAATCCTATAGTCGTTGAGGCTGGCGCCGGGGGGACTGTTGATGGCGTCGAGCATGCCGGCATCTCCTATGCCATCGACCTCGAGGCATTGGAGGCGGAGCATAGCCGTGCGTCTCTGAGCAAGGGGGGTCAGGGGTGGGCCGTGACATCGTCGGCCCCTAGTCTCCCCGTGGTCCCCCAGGGAGGCCCTGCAGGGTCGAGCTCGGGGATTGGGTCGACCGACGACGAATCGTGGCCCTACAGCTGCCCCGGTACACCCTGGAGAGGCCCGCCCATCCGAGCTGTGAGGAGAAGCTGGCGACGTTTCGGTTGAAGAAGGCCGATGTCGTTAAGTTTCCGGCGGACTCCCTCTTGGGGGCGACCTACCCAGTGGGAAGGGGCTAGTCTATCTTTGATGACACTGGCATGGCGGCGAGGGTCGCCGAGAACTGCCAGCTGCCCAGGGACAAAGAATCCCTCGCGCACGTGGGTTCGGAGAGGCTGGGGGCCACCGTGACATGGCACCTCGTGTAGGTATGTTGACGGGCTATCCTATGGGTACCTTGACGTTTACTGCTATCGCATCCTCATTTTCCCATGTTCGGTTCTGCAGGTCACTGCTTCGATGGTCGCCCTGCAGAGAGGCCGGGAGCTTCGTACCAATAGAGACAGTCTTGCCCTCCGCCACGGCCACGGGCACTTCTTCGACCTCCTCTGCAGGAGTTGGTCGATGGTCGCAATAGTACTCTCTCTCATTAAGGAGGTCGACCGATAAGGCCTGCTCCGGGCCCTTATGCTTGGTCGACCCCACGTAGCAGCTCCGAGATAGCTTCTGGCTCCCTGGCACTAGCCCCACCCCTCGCGGAGTTTGGAATTTGACCAACTGAGGGAGCAGGCTAGGGAGCGCTTCAATGGCCGTCATGTAAGGTCGCCCTATGATCCTATTGTACGCCAACGTAATGTCGACGACAACGAACTGTGTCATGTGCGTGACGATCCTCGACTCTTCTCCAAGCGATATCGGTAAGGTGATTACCCCGAGAATGGGAACCGAGTGGCCAATGAAGCCGACGATGGGTTCCGTGCAAGGCCTTAGGTCCGCCTGCTTCAACCCCATCTTCTTAACTGTCGACATGAACAGAATGTGGCAGGAGCTTTCGGTGTCGATCAGGAGATGGCTGATGATGGCCATCCCAATCTGAGCTTGGATGATGATGGCACCGTCATGCGGTAGCTCGACCCCTTCCAGGTCTTCATCCGTGAAAGTAATGGGAGGTCGAGCCACCCTTCTCTGCTTCGCATTACCGTCGAGGTCCGCCGCCATCACCTGTCGTGCGTACGCCTTCTTGCTCGATGACGACGTTCCCCCTGAGGACGGTCGGTCACATATCACATCTATGCACATGACCGCCCTTGGCGGGCGAAGCTCCTCCCGCTCATGGCTTGGGGGTGGGTCCGGCCTTCGCGCTCCCCACGGAGCTCCCTCTTCTTGGATCGGCCTCTTGCCCATGAAGAAGCCCCTAAGGTGACTCACTTGGATCAGCCGCTCGATCTCCCTCTTCAGGGTGAAGCAATTGTCGGTGTCATGATCGTGATCCCGGTGGTACCGACAATACTTCTGGAGATCTCGCCTTACTGGATCCGACTTCATTTCTCTAGGTGGGTCCGGTAGCAGCCCGGCCCTTGACGCCGCAACCAACACCTCTATCATTGGGGCGTTAAGCTGCGTGTATTTGGCCTGCATGGGTCCTTCCAACCTCGGGATCGTCCGTGTGGGTTCTCTGGCGGGGCAAATTCTCGCACTGGGCCTGGGCGATCTTGAGGGCGACGCCCCGCTGGGTCACGTCTTGGCTGAGCCAGCTGGTCGCAGCCCCGGGGCCTCTCTTCTTGCCTTGGCCTGGGATGGGATCGAGGCTTGCCTTGGGATGCCCTCGACTGGGCGACCTGGTTCTTGGCACCGAGAGCCTCCTTGCTCATTATGTACCTCTCTGCCTGTGCGACTAGCGCGTCGTAGTCGACAGGCAGGTCTCGGAGCAAGGATTTGTGGAGACTTCGGTTCCTCAGCCCGGCCTTGAAGGCCTATATGAGGACTTCATCACCGCATGCCACTACACCCCGCCTCTCGTCCTGGAAGCGGCGCAGGTACTTTCCAATCGTCTCCCCTTCCCCTTGGACTATTGTGTAGAGGTAGTCCGTGGGCTTCTTCCTCGTGCGTCCGGCCCGAAATTCCTGGCAGAATTTGTGAGATAACTCGCCAAAATTCTGGATGGACCTCGCAGGTAAGCCGTAGTACCATTCCAGGGCCGAGTCCCGCAGACTTTGTGAGAAAACTTGGCAAAGGAATGCGTCATCCACGTCCTATGTCTCCATCGCCCCCCTGGTATTGCTGCACGTGTGAGAGGGGGTCACCTTTTCCATTGTAGGTCGCTAGGTGGGGGGCTTTGAACCTTGCAGGTCTCGGGGCCGAAGTTATCCATCGCACCAGTGGCGTGTCTTCCTCAGGGTAAGCGGGGCGCTCAGGCGCGCGCCCCCTTCGCCACTCTGGGGTTCAGCTCCGGTCCCGCCTCGGCTGCCGACGGTCATCATGCCCCAGGGAGGGACAGGGTGGTCGCCACGGAGTACTCCTTCCGTGAGGCAGAGATCCGGCTGAGGGTGGACTACGGGTGTTCCAGTATCACCAGCCCGAAGTCGACACCTCCAAGGTCTCCCTATGCTCCTGATTCTCCCTGCGGAGCCTTTCATGCTCTGCGACGAGGAAACGGAGTTGCTGACGGATGGTTTCCTCGTCGAGGCAATCTGGGGTGAGGCTTCGGTTTCGGCCGCGGTGGCAACGGTCTCCCCAGTCCGACGGGGAGAGAGGCCAACGCAGAGGGCTCCTCCCCTGAGGCGGGGACCCAGCGGGTGGCAGGCTACGCTCGTTCATACGCCGCTGGCCAGAAGTCGACATCTCTGGGATCTCCCGGTTCTCGTCATCTCCCGTCGGAGCCTCTCTCGCTCCGCAATGATGAAACGGAGCTGGCGACGAGCGGCTTCCTCGTCGAGGCGGGCTTGCTGGGCCGCCTCAGCTGCTTCATCTAGGCGTCTCTGAGCAGCAGTCGCTTCTTCCTGGTGCCTGCACAACCGCACGACCTCCATTTCGTCGTCCAAGAGCCTTTGTTGGGCCGCTATCTCTTCGACGAGCCCTTTCTGTCCCACTTCTTCATCGAACTGAGGATGAAGATTTTGCCTCACGTTCAGAGGCTCAGAGGGACCGGGGGGTGCTTTGGTCCTGGTCGCCGCGAAGCCTTCCATCATCTTAGTGAAGGCCTCGAAGATCTGCTGCATAGCACGGGCCGAGGCCTGAACAGTCTCGACCTCCACCTCGGGGGGTGGATTAGTTGCTGGAGTCCTTGGATGAGAATGTGATTCTAGGTCCATGTGATAGTTGCCGTGGTCAGGATTTCGGTTAACGGGTATAGAGTTAGACATGGGTGTGACCCTTCATTCCCACAGACGGCGCCAATTGTTGCGGGGTAAAACTCGCGTACAATGAATTTGTATTAATGGAAACCAAGGGCACGATGGTTATTGTTGGGATGAGGATTAGGGTAGGCTCTTTGACAGGTGATTAGTATGATGATGAGGCTGAGTGCACTACAAAGGACGACCACAGAGTCGATTCCACGGGGACTAGACCCGACGACCGCACTACCGGAGGAGGGAGCTGAGTGCGATCCGAGACGACGGGCTGGCCTGCAAAAGGAGCAGCTCGTCAGAAAGGCCGGGTTGGGGTCCAACCCTTAGCCTCTCTGATGCCTAAGTTAGTAATAGGACTTAAATCGGGGCCAGGCACGCAGGTCGGACTAAGAGTGAGTCGACCGTACGTGACGAGTTATCGGTTGTGGAAGAACAAAGATATGGAAGACCTTTTCTCTTGTGTGTGAGTAATAAGATGCAGAGTTAAATTACCAACCCCTTCCCCGATGTAGGCGAAGGGGTATTTATACCTGTTGGAGGCGGTTAGGTGAGGCTGACTCGGCGTGCTGAGCTGACCCATCTGTCAGCGGAAGCTTCGGACGAGTGATCGGTCCATATTTTACACCTTTTTCTACATGTTTGCATGCCATTTTGATCGTCCATATCGCGTTTTTCATGATTATTCGACAATATTGTGATGCTTTTCACTATTTCATGTTTTTGTCGTATTTCAGGAGATATGGAGCAATTTGGAGCTATTTTGAGATCAAGAGGATTTGCACCCACTTTGGAGTGTCGCCCACAGCTCATTTGCATACTTATCGGCGATAGAGGATGAGTGAAAGAAGAAGGAACTTCATAAGAGCGACGAGGAGGAGAAACGGAGAAGATTGGGCATTTACAGCATGCCACTCGGTCGAGTGAAGCAAACACTCGGCCGAGCAAGAAAGCCCACTCGGCCGACCAGAACGGATACGTGCACAATGTTTTTCAGCGTATACTCGGCCGAATGACAAAGTCCTACTCGGCCGAGTGAGGAAGCTCACTCGCCCGAGTATGTCAGGGAAATTTTCCAGAGAAGAGGCCGAATCTACTGCGATTCCCAGAGACCCGTCGATGGCCTACTCGGCCGAGTACACATTACCACTCGGCCGAATGATGAAAGCTGCTCGGCCGAGCCACCGCCGGAGACAGACCCCTGAGGACCTCGAAGTTACTGTTTTTTTACAGGGTCTGTCACTCGGCCGAGTAGAGAAGTCTACTCGACCGAGTGAAGAATCCCACTCGGCCGAGTGACGCCGATGACACACACGCCCAGATTTTCAGACAGCCTTCCACTATTTTGAAATCTGCTATCATTCCACCAATCAAAGTATTTTTCTCATATTTTTTAGGATAGTAGACTTCATGACGGTTCCAACGTCGCCAAGAACGCGCCAATCGAAGGTCGGATGAAATCTGGAGAATTTCTACAAGTTGACGCTGCAGTGCTGGAATTTCCACTCGGCCGAGTCAGATTGCCACTCGGCCCGAGTGGCGGCGGGCCCAGATTTTAAGTTGCAGTTAGGGCTGTTTTTGGGCACAAATTTGAGGGGTTTTCTAGGGTTATTTGCTAGGGTTTTGGGGGGCTATATAAGGGGTTTTGTAGCCGTCATTAGGGGGGTTCCCATAATGTTTTCTTAGACTCTATTTTAGATGTTAGGCCATGCCCTAGGCCCCCTCTTGGATCTAAAAGCTTGTATTTCGATTGAAGATCTTCATCAA
>CM061142.1:547073025-547187675 GCA_030789695.1 Scilla litardierei
CATAGTGAACTCCTCGCTGCCTGAAGACCAGATGACCAAATTTCTTAGTGTTTTAAAAAGGTTCAAAGGAGTTTTCGGATATGCAATTGAAGATTTAAAAGGGGTTAGCTTAGGCCTCTGCTCACACAGAATACTGCTTGAAGATGAGCAAGCCTCCTCGATTGAGCCGCAGCGGAGTCTAAATCCCATAATGATGGAAGTTGTGAAAAAGGAGATTGTTAGGCTTCTACATTCCGGTATCATATACCCTATCTCCGATAGTCGCTGGGTTAGCCCGGTGCATGTCGTACTGTCACGACCCGCTTCCCTGAAATGGAGGCGAGACGTGAAAAGGTCCGCACTGGAGTGGAGCTGTGAAGCCCCAAACCCGATAAGCGTCCACAATACATAAACAGGTCCCTGTAACCACAACAGAATAACAATAATAACGCAAGGAGAGACTGAAATAAAATTCCACATCTCACAAATTGTCCAACATCAAAATAAGTTCAACATCCAGAAAAGCCACCATGCTAAAAGAAAAGAGTCTAAAGGCCCAGAACAAAGCCAACAAAAGAAACTACAACAACAAAACAAGGTATAGGTGCCACGCACCGATAACAAAACAACTGTCTAACAAAAGTAAAACACAACGAAGACACTAGGACTGGTCCCCAGTGTCCACGTACTCCCCGTCAAACACAAGCTCGGGCTCGGCGTCAGCAAACACCTCGTCCTCAACGAGGTACTCGGGCTCAGGATCTAACATGTGTCACCCAAAAGAGTAAAGGGGCACATGTCAGCAAGTCTAAAAGACTTGGGCAAGGAAACTGAAAGTAAGGCAACTAGCAACCTAGCAGTTTAGTATGATGCATGGCATGGCAGTTATAACATGGGTGCACAATTAAAAACATGGCAAGACAGTTGTACAAGAGAGCAATCATCGGGACAAGACAAGACAAGACAAGACAAGACAAGAGTAGCCACGCTACTATCAATCTCGATCAATTCACATTGTTGGTGTTTACGCCCTTCGCTGAATGGTAAACATTCAGACCGATCGGCACTAAACACGATTCACATTTCACGGTTGTTTTGTAGATGTTTGCGCCCTTCGCTGAATGGCTAGCATGTCAGTCCGATCGGCCCCAAACACTACCCCACCCCAAAGAGTTTACGCCTTACAACTGCAGTTGTTGATCAAACATACACCCAGTTGAATGGCCGCTTAACCCTCACCCCCTATACCCACACGTAATGGAGCCAGGGTCCCCGCACAATGAACTCAGCTAGTGAGCCTGGGGTTGCCCCGCACAATGAGCTCGCATTCTTAAACATTTGGCGTAGGGGTGCACCTAGCCGGAAACACGCAATTCGGGCATTGGCTATCAACCAACACATGGCCCGCTTCTGGAACACGAGCCAGGAACACAAGCATTTGTAGCAAAGCTACACAATCACATAAACACTTAAAGAATGCAATGACATGACATTTAATTTGCGTACCGTTAATGGAAAGTAAACATGACATGGTTATCGTGTAACATGCTAAATGTCGGAACTAGCTTCGTTGTCAAGCTAGTTCCCCAATTTGCGCCTAGGCGAGTATCATTTCGTCGCCTAGCCTCTTTTACGCTTATAACAAGAAAATGGCCTAAAACATGGCCTAAACCCTAAGTGGCAAGTTTCACTTGCCTAGCACCGGGGATGACGACCACTTCGTCACACGGATGCTAATCTACGGGGAAATCGCTGTTTTGGGGGAGACAAACATCAAACACATGAAATTAATTAGGGTTTCACAAAAATTATAAATAAGTTATGAAAACAACGGTAGAACGATTTCTTACCGAGAGGAGGCGGAAGAAACACTCCGGGGAACCCTAGGATCAAATCTGGAAGAGATTGGAGAAGTTTGGGGAAACTAGGGTTTTGGGGGATTTGGGGATTTTGATGGGTTTTGATGGAGATTTGGGGAAGATGAGAAGTAGTTGGAGTGAATGGATGGATTGGATGATGGATTTAGGGCTTGGAGTGAAGGATTGAAGCTTGGAGGAAGATGGGGGCTGAAGAGGGAAGTTTTTTTAGGGTTTTGGGTCGTGTTGGAGAAGAAGAAGTCGTTTGGGAGGGGTATTTATAGGTTGGGCTGGCGGCTGCCCAGAAATTAGGGTTTTAACACAGACTAGTCGGTCAAAGAACAACCACTGACCGACTAGTTTGGAAACTAGTCGGTCGGTCGACCAACGCAGACCGACTAAGTGTAAACAGTAACTCAACTAAAATTAAGATGATGTGTTAGTCGGTTCAAGAAGCATCGCCGACCGACTAGTTTGCAACCTAGTCGGTCAACCAACCTTCTTAGACCGACTAACGATAAACAGTAGCTTCCTCAGAAAATTAGAAAGCTCACTAGTCGGTCCAAGAAGGATTGCCGACCGACTGGATCGTCATCTAGTCGGTCGGTGGCCCTTCTTACACCGGCTAATGAGCACAGAAAAGTTCCGATACGGAGCGCGAGGCCCCGTGATCGAATCCTAAGACTCCTAGGCTTGATCTAATAGTTAGATATGACCGTTATGAAGCCCGTCACAAACGACGTACTTCGAAATCGACGATCCTAAGGAAGAATCGAGAAAATACGACGAATCGATCGAAAATGAAAGTTACGGAGACGAAAACCACATAAGAGGAGAAAACCCACCAAAACATATATTATATTATAATAAATCCAGATACATGAAAAGCAGTCGTTACATCCTCCCCAACTTAAGAAAAATTCCGTCCTCGGAATTTCCAAAAACTCACGAATCTGGAAACAAAAGTGGGAAACGCTCTCGCATCTCATCCTCATTCTCCCAAGTAGACTCTCCAGGTGAACCGTGTCGCCACATCACCCTCACAAGATTGACAATCTTGTTCCGAAGCGATTTCTGACGCCTGTCCAGAATCTGCACTGGATACTGGTCATACGTCATATCGGGGCGAACGGTAATCTCTGAAAAATCCACGGCATGAGATGGATCGATAATGTATCGACGAAGCTGCGACACATGGAAAACATTGTGAACTCCTTCCAAAGATGGCGGCAAAGCCAAGCGATATGCTACCTCGCCAACCCTCTCCAAAACGTCAAATGGTCCAATGTATCGCGGGCTCAACTTCCCACGCTTCCCAAAACGAATCACACCACGATTCGGGGAAATCTTCAAGAACACATGGTCGCCCGGCTGAAATTCCAAAGGACGACGTTTAGCATCCGCCCAATGCTTAAAACGGTCCTGAGCAATTCTCAACCTCTCCCGAATATTCCTGACGATCTCCACGGCCTCCACGATCATATCAGGTCCCAACAACTCCCGATCTCCAACGTCATCCCAACTCAATGGCGATCGACATTTCCTCCCATAAAGAGCGGCGAATGGCGCCATGCCAATACTCGCCTGGAAGCTGTTGTTGTAGGAAAACTCCACCAAATGTAGATGGTCCTCCCACGAACCCTTGAAATCCAACATGCACGCCCTCAGCATGTCTTCCAAAATCTGAATTGTCCTCTCGGACTGGCCATCCGTCTGCGGATGGTACGCCGTGCTGAAACTCAGACGCGTACCCAAACTCTTCTGCAAACTCTGCCAGAACTGAGATGTGAACCTCGTGTCTCTGTCAGACACGATACTCACGGGGACTCCGTGAAGTCGCACACCCTCCTGCACGATTCACGTTACATCACTATCTAAACTAGGAAGAGGAAATAAAACGGAGAGTAAAAGAATTTACCTCCATATATCTCCTCGCTAGCGCCTCAGTGGACTGTCCTACTCGGAACGGAATAAAGTGCGCAGATTTGGTCAATCGATCTACGATCACCCAAATCGCGTCATTCTGCTCCGGACTCCGAGGTAGTCCAGTCACGAAATCCATAGTGATGTGCTGCCACTTCCACTCCGAAATCGGAAGTGGTTGTAGCAACCCGGCCGAACGCTGATGCTCCGCCTTCACTTGCTGGCAAACCAAGCACTTGGCTACACTCCGAGCCACGCTCCTCTTCATACCATGCCACCAATAATTCAGACGGAGATCCTGGTACATCTTGGTGCCACCAGGATGCACAGAATACGGCGAACTGTGTGCCTCCACCATCAGCTCCTCTCTGATATCCCCAGCAGGCACACACAACCTGGCTCCAAACCTCAGCGAGCCATCCTCATGAATCAAAAAGTCAGTCCGCAGACCGGCTTCCACCATCTCCCGAATCCTCACCAGCTTCGGATCCTTGGCCTGGCCAGCCTTAATCCGATCCACGATCGTCGACTGTACCTGCATGTACATCAACGAAGAAGCCTCCCCAGGAAGAACAATCTCCACGCCAGACTCGCAAAAATCCTGCTGCAATCTCCACTGCGAGGTCAAAATCATCACCGCTGGCAGCCTACTCAAAGCATCCGGAACCACATTCACCTTGCCAGGGTGATACTGCAAATCAATATCATAATCCGCCATAAGCTCCAACCATCGACGATGTCGCATGTTGAGCTCCTTCTGAGTGAAAATATACTTCAAGCTTTTGTGATCGGTGAAAATCTTCACTTTCTCACTCAGCAGGAAGTGCCTCCAAATCTTAAGAGCAAACACCACGGCAGCCAACTCCAAATCATGCGTCGGGTAATTCTTCTCATGAACCTTAAGCTGACGAGACGCATACGCCACAACGTGCCCGTGCTGATGCAACACGCAACCGAGACCCTTGCCAGAAGCATCGCAAAAGATCTCAAATCCACCGCTGCGATCAGGCACAACAAGAATAGGGGCACTCGTCAACCTCTCCTTCAGAATACCAAAAGCACCCTCACAATCATCCGACCAAACAAAAGCAACATCCTTCCGCGTCAACCTGGTCATCGGCTCAGCAATACGAGAAAAGTCCTTAATGAATCGCCGATAGTAACCAGCAAGTCCAAGAAAACTCCGAATCTCAGACGCAGACGACGGAACAGGCCACTCCCTGATGGCCCTAATCTTCTCGGGATCCACTGAAATACCATCTCCAGTCACCACATGCCCGAGAAAAGCAACTCGATCCAGCCAAAACTCGCACTTCGAAAACTTAGCATACAAACGATGCTTCCTCAAAATCTCCAACACCGTCCTTAAGTGCGAGGCATGCTCTTCCTCTGACTTCGAATAGATCAGAATGTCGTCAATAAAGATAACGACAAACTTATCCAAAAAGTCGTAGAAAATCAGGTTCATCAGATTCATGAAAACTGCGGGCGCGTTAGTTACGCCAAATGGCATAACCACGAACTCATAGTGTCCATACTTCATCCTGAACGCTGTCTTCGGAACATCTCCCTTCTGAACCTTCAACTGATGGTAACCACTCCTCAAATCCAATTTAGAAAACACCCTCGAACCTCCAAGCTGATCGAAAATATCATCGATGCGAGGCAACGGGTATTTATTCTTAATGGTCACCGCATTCAACTCCCGATAGTCCACGCACATGCGACGCGAACCATCCTTCTTCTTAACCAACAACACCGGTGCTCCCCACGGAGACACGCTAGGATTAATATAACCCTTCTGCAAAAGCTCATCCAACTGCTTCCGCAACTCTTCCAACTCCGCAGGTGCCATACGATACGGCGCCTTCGAAATCGGCTGCGCACCTGGAACGAGGTCGATAGAAAATTCCAGAGCCCGATCAGGCGGCAAACCAGACATCTCCTCGGGGAAGACGTCACCAAAATCTCGCACCACAGCTGGCCACTCCAGCTCCATCTGCATAGCCACAGCCTCCACCGGCCTGGCCCGAAATCTGACAGGACCAAGCGAACTGCTACCACGACTGAACTCAAATACGGGATGTCCGGGAATCTTGAACACCACCTTCTTCCTCCTGCAGTCAATTGTAGCATAGAAGCTCGCCAGCCAATCCATCCCAAGAACTGCATCAAAGTTGATGATGTCATGGACAATGAAATCAGCGAAAAGCTCATGTCCACAAACCACCAACGAGCAAGAATTGCAACCACGATGCACCGAGACCACACCATTCCCTGTAACGATATTCCAACTCTTGGGGAGAGGGGACGTCGACAAGGAATGTCTCTCCACGAAGCTCCGAGAAATAATGCACATCGATGCTCCAGAGTCAAAGAGGACTCGTGCAGGAAATGTGCACACCAAAATCACACCTAATCAATCAATTAACAATCAAACCCTAGTCTAGCAAACAAGCAAGTTCAAGCAAACAACATAATCTAGCAATCAAGACCAAATAGGAAAGTAATAGCTAGGATGAGGATTACCTGCGATAACCTCATCCACAGCCTCGCTCTCCGCAGCGGTCATCAGAAAAGCCTGCCTCCTCGGCGGAACAGCCTGCCGAAAAGCCTGCCCCTGCGGAACAAGAGCCGCTACACGCCCAGCAGGAACAGACGCTCGCTGCTGCAACGGCTGAGCTGCAACAGGAGCCCTCCGCAGCGGACCCGCATGCCGACAATCCTTCGCGACATGGGAAGCATCACCGCAAACCAGGCACTGGCCCAAAAACTTCCGACACTGATCCTTGATGTGGCCAGGCTTGCCGCAGAAATGGCAAGTCTTCAGAATAGGCCCTCCCGGCCTCTTAAACTGAGCGGACTGATTAGGCCTGAATCCAGGTCTAACGACAGCTCTCGCCTGTTCCACAGGCCTCTTCCCAGCACCAATAACAGACCCCCTCCTTTGGTTCACGAGCAGCTCCTGCCTCTTGGCAGCGACCAGAACCTTCTGATAAGATTCCCGGTCAGAAGAGGTCACAAAACTCTGGAGCTCTGAAGCAAGCCCCTGCAGGAACCTCTGAGCTCTCTCCTCAGCGTCCTGCACCATCTTTGGTGCAAACCGACTCAGCCTCATGAACTCCTGGTGGTACATGTCCACCGACGAGTTCCCCTGCTTCAGATCGATAAAACGCTGCAGCATCTCCTCCTTGGCAGCCTTCGGGAAGAACTCACCCTCAAATCTGGCTTTGAAGGTAGCCCAAGCTATCGGCTCCGCCAACAACTTCTCTTCCGCATCCCACCAATTCCTGGCATTATCCTTGAGCTGCCTCTTCGCCAAATCAACCCATCCAGCCGGGGTGATCTTGGCCATCTTCAGATTGTCCTCGACGTTCCGAATCCACTCATCGGCAGCCAGAGGACCCTCAGAACCATCAAAATATGCGGGACCCAGCTCCCGAAATTGCTTCGCTCCTGGCTCAGAGCGAGGGGCATCCGGAAGAGCCCGGGCAGCTCGAGCAGGTGGAGCATTCTGGACTTGCAGAAGCACGCCCTGCTGCACTTGCATCATCTGGATCATCATCCGCATCATCTCACCGCTGGTGGGTTCCCGCTCAGGCTCCTCATCATGAGGGAGCGCACCACTACCACCACCGCGGGTGAAACGTCTTCCTGCCATCTAGTGACACGGAAAACAAATCAGATTAGACTCATAGCTTATGACTCGAACGTTGAACTTAGTTTATTGGACATTCTAATATCATTATCGCTATTCCAAAAATCGCAGTTACAGAAGGAGACCTGCATGGGCCACCACTAAAACCTGTCACGAACAGCTTCCCTGAAATGGAGGCGAGACGTGAAAAGGTCCGCACGGGAGTGGAGCTGTGAAGCCCCAAACCCGATAAGCGTCCACAATACATAAACAGGTCCTTGTAACCACAACAGAATAACAATAATAACGCAAGGAGAGACTGAAATAAAATTCCACATCTCACAAATTGTCCAACATCAAAATAAGTTCAACATCCAGAAAAGCCACCATGCTAAAAGAAAAGAGTCTAAAGGCCCAGAACAAAGCCAACAAAAGAAACTACAACAACAAAACAAGGTATAGGTGCCACGCACCGATAACAAAACAACTGTCTAACAAAAGTAAAACACAACGAAGACACTAGGACTGGTCCCCAGTGTCCACGTACTCCCCGTCAAACACAAGCTCAGGCTCGGCGTCAGCAAACACCTCGTCCTCAACGAGGTACTCGGGCTCAGGATCTAACATGTGTCACCCAAAAGAGTAAAGGGGCACATGTCAGCAAGTCTAAAAGACTTGGGCAAGGAAACTGAAAGTAAGGCAACTAGCAACCTAGCAGTTTAGTATGATGCATGGCATGGCAGTTATAACATGGGTGCACAATTAAAAACATGGCAAGACAGTTGTACAAGAGAGCAATCATCGGGACAAGACAAGACAAGACAAGACAAGACAAGAGTAGCCACGCTACTATCAATCTCGATCAATTCACATTGTTGGTGTTTACGCCCTTCGCTGAATGGTAAACATTCAGACCGATCGGCACTAAACACGATTCACATTTCACGGTTGTTTTGTAGATGTTTGCGCCCTTCGCTGAATGGCTAGCATGTCAGTCCGATCGGCCCCAAACACTACCCCACCCCAAAGAGTTTACGCCTTACAACTGCAGTTGTTGATCAAACATACACCCAGTTGAATGGCCGCTTAACCCTCACCCCCTATACCCACACGTAATGGAGCCAGGGTCCCCGCACAATGAACTCAGCTAGTGAGCCTGGGGTTGCCCCGCACAATGAGCTCGCATTCTTAAACATTTGGCGTAGGGGTGCACCTAGCCGGAAACACGCAATTCGGGCATTGGCTATCAACCAACACATGGCACGCTTCTGGAACACGAGCCAGGAACACAAGCATTTGTAGCAAAGCTACACAATCACATAAACACTTAAAGAATGCAATGACATGACATTTAATTTGCGTACCGTTAATGGAAAGTAAACATGACATGGTTATCGTGTAACATGCTAAATGTCGGAACTAGCTTCGTTGTCAAGCTAGTTCCCCAATTTGTGCCTAGGCGAGTATCATTTCGTCGCCTAGCCTCTTTTACGCCTATAACAAGAAAATGGCCTAAAACATGGCCTAAACCCTAAGTGGCAAGTTTCACTTGCCTAGCACCGGGGATGACGACCACTTCGTCACACGGATGCTAATCTACGGGGAAATCGCTGTTTTGGGGGAGACAAACATCAAACACATGAAATTAATTAGGGTTTCACAAAAATTATAAATAAGTTATGAAAACAACGGTAGAACGATTTCTTACCGAGAGGAGGCGGAAGAAACACTCCGGGGAACCCTAGGATCAAAATTGGAAGAGATTGGAGAAGTTTGGGGAAACTAGGGTTTTGGGGGATTTGGGGATTTTGATGGGTTTTGATGGAGATTTGGGGAAGATGAGAAGTAGTTGGAGTGAATGGATGGATTGGATGATGGATTTAGGGCTTGGAGTGAAGGATTGAAGCTTGGAGGAAGATGGGGGCTGAAGAGGGAAGTTTTTTTAGGGTTTTGGGTCGTGTTGGAGAAGAAGAAGTCGTTTGGGAGGGGTATTTATAGGTTGGGCTGGCGGCTGCCCAGAAATTAGGGTTTTAACACAGACTAGTCGGTCAAAGAACAACCACTGACCGACTAGTTTGGCAACTAGTCGGTCGGTCGACCAACGCAGACCGACTAAGTGTAAACAGTAACTCAACTAAAATTAAGATGATGTGTTAGTCGGTTCAAGAAGCATCGCCGACCGACTAGTTTGCAACCTAGTCGGTCAACCAACCTTCTTAGACCGACTAACGATAAACAGTAGCTTCCTCAGAAAATTAGAAAGCTCACTAGTCGGTCCAAGAAGGATTGCCGACCGACTGGATCGTCATCTAGTCGGTCGGTGGCCCTTCTTACACCGGCTAATGAGCACAGAAAAGTTCCGATACGGAGCGCGAGGCCCCGTGATCGAATCCTAAGACTCCTAGGCTTGATCTAATAGTTAGATATGACCGTTATGAAGCCCGTCACAAACGACGTACTTCGAAATCGACGATCCTAAGGAAGAATCGAGAAAATACGACGAATCGATCGAAAATGAAAGTTACGGAGACGAAAACCACACAAGAGGAGAAAACCCACCAAAACATATATTATATTATAATAAATCCAGATACATGAAAAGCAGTCGTTACACGTACCCAAGAAAGGAGGAATGACGGTGGTTCGCAACGAGAAGAACGAGCTAATACCTACGAGGACCGTCACAGGGTACAGGATGTGCATTGACTATAGAAAGCTGAACAAGGCTACGAGGAAGGATCAATACCCTCTCCCCTTCATTGATCAGATGCTCGAGAGGCTGGCGAAGCACAACTATTTCTGTTTCATGGACGGGTACTCCAGATTCCTTCAAATCCCTATTCATAACGATGACCAGGAGAAGACGACTTTCACCTGCCCATTTGGGACATATGCGTATAGAAGAATGCCGTTCGGACTTTGTAACGCCCCTGCTACATTCCAAAGACTCATGTCAGCTATCTTCTCTGACTACTCCCAGGACATCATGGAGGTTTTCATGGACGATTTTTCCGTTTATGGAACTAAGTTTGACTCGTACCTCAGCAATCTAACTAAAGTCATGGAGAGATGTCAAGAAAAGGGATTAGTCCTGAACTGGGAGAAATGCCACTTCATGGTCCAAGAAGGGGTTGTGCTGGGTCACGTCATCTCTTCGAGGGGAATCGAGGTTGATAAGGCTAAAGTTGAGGTGATTGAAAAGCTTCCGCCACCGCTCAATCTTCAAGGAGTCCGTGGGTTTTTAGGACATGCGGGATTTTATCAACGCTTCATAAAAGATTTCTCGAAGATTTCCAGGCCGCTGACCCAACTCCTCGTGAAGGACGCGCTTTTCGTCTTCAACGAGGAGTGTATGGAAGCCTTCCGCACCCTAAAGCAAGCTTTGATTTCCGCGCCCATAATACAGCCACCGGACTGGAATCTACCCTTCGAGCTAATGTGCGACGCTAGTGATTATGCGGTTGGTGCCGTCTTGGGGCAGAGGAAGGATAAGAATCTGCATGTCATATATTATACGAGCAAGACCCTTGATGCCGCCCAAAGAAATTATACTACCACGGAAAAAGAATTGCTAGCGGTCATCTACGCCATGGACAAGTTCTGGCAATATCTCGTGGGTGCTAAGGTGATCGTGCACATAGATCACGCGGCTCTCAAATACCTATTGAGCAAGAAGGAAGCTAAGCCGCGGCTCATTAGATGGATTCTCCTCCTCCAGGAATTCGACCTGGAAATCAGAGACAAGAAGGGGGCGGAGAATGTAGTTGCCGATCACCTGTCCAGAATGTCTACCCTCGATTTGAATGCTACTCTGATCGATGATTCGCTCCCTGATGAGCATCTTTTCTCCGTCTCTTCCGCCTGGACCCCTTGGTATGCCGACATCGCAAATTATTTGGCTTGTGCCATCGTCCCCCACAATGTGAGCTACCAACAGAAGAAGAAATTCTTCCATGAGGTCCGCAAATTTTATTGGTATGACCCCCATTTGTACAAAACCTGCAATGATGGGGTGATACGGAGATGCATCCCTGAAACTGAAACGACCTCTATAATCTCCCATTGCCATGGTCAGTAATGTGGAGGGCATGCGAGCACCTATAAGACGACTGCGAAGATTCTCTAAAGCGGATTCTACTGGCCAACCCTCTTCAAAGACACCCATGCTTATGTCCAGGACTGCGACAAATGCCAAAGGACGGGGAATATCTCCAAACGGAATGAGATGCCTCAACACTACATCCTGGAGGTAGAAATATTCGATGTGTGGGGAGTGGACTTCATGGGACCGTTCCCTTCCTCTTCAGGGAACCAGTATATCTTGGTAGCCGTGGACTACGTATCGAAGTGGGTTGAAGCGATAACCAGTCCAACCAATGATTCCAGAGTGGTGGCCAAGTTCTTTAAAAACAACATCTTCTCGCGGTTCGGTGTACCTCGAGTCCTGATCAGTGACGGAGGGAGCCACTTTATCGAGAAGAAATTCGAGACTCTCTTGAAAAAGTACGGGGTACAACACCGGGTGGGGCGTGCCTACCACCCGCAGACCAGCGATCAGCCGGAAGTCTCTAACCGGTAGATTAAAAGCATACTAGAAAAGACGGTGGCCAACTCTAGGAAGGATTGGTCATCAAAACTTCCTGACGCGCTTTGGGCCTACAGGACGGCATTTAAAATTCCGATCGGCACAACCCCCTACCGGCTTGTCTATGGGAAGGCTTGCCATCTGCCTATGGAATTGGAACATAAGGCATTTTGGGCAATCAAGAATCTAAACTTCGATGCCAAGGAGGTAGGAGGGCATCGGCAATTACAACTTAACGAGCTCGACGAGATCCGGCTCAACGCTTATGAGAATGCCAGGATTTACAAGGAGAAGCTGAAGCGGTGGCACGATAAGGCATCTTGAAGAGGGAATTCAAGGAAGGGGACTTAGTTCTCCTATTCAACTCAAAGCTGAAGCTCTTTCCTGGAAAGCTCAAGTCAAGGTGGTCGGGACCATTCCGCATCACCAAGGTCTTCCCGCATGGGGCTATTGAGATAATGGGAAGTGATGAGCCATTTAAATTCAACGGGCAGCGTCTGAAACACAAGCGGTAGGAGAACCAGAATTCTCTCCGGTCGGATTCTCAGCGACCGACGACTCTTCCTCAAACCCTCCTGACCCCAATTGACCACCATATGAGGCGTCGAGCAAACGACGTTAAACAAAAGCGCTTCATGGGAGGCAACCCATGTTCTATACTCTCACCCTTGTTTCTAGACTCTTTTTTTTTTCTTAACTTTATTTTATCTATTTTAATAATTGAATTCAGCCGCGAGATCATTCGTCGAGAAACTTAGGCCATTCGTGAATTTCCGCAGGAAACAAGCCCTCACCCGATCGGGTGACTCCTCAATCGATCGGGTGAAACGTGTCAGACGATATCCGAATCTGCCCTCCTTGCGAACTGGTCAGGTGAAGCATCGCATGACCGGGTGGTAGACCGTGCGAGAAGGGCCAAACTCTCGGGAAATTTAGGGGATATACCAACCGATCGGTTGAGCGAAACCGCTGTCGTGTGGCTGACCGGGCGAAAAGTTGCAGACTTGCAGGAAAAATTGAGAAGCGATCAACCAATCGGGTGAAAACTCACCCGATCGGTTCACCTGTAGCTGTTGGCCGACGGAAAATTTTCGAAACTTATCCACCCGATCGGGTGAGAACTCACCCGATCGGTTCATTTTCGCCCCTATAAATACCCCTGTCGCACGTTATCCTCCACCCGACCCCCAAACACCCCTTCACGCGATCTCCCACCCTCCAACTGCCGAATCGACCTCCTCCATCCACCCTACTGCCCCTAGGTCTTCACCCCCACTCATTTCCATACTCCCCCACCCTCGCCACCTCGCCATCATCAACATTCTCTCACCAAAACATCCAAACCCTAACCCTAACCCCCAAATTTTTGGAAATTTCGATTCTTGTCGGATCAGTGAGCAGCGGCTTCCCAAATTGCTTCCCTATATTGCGTGGGGTCTTTCGAGTGCTTGATCTCACAACGTCGATGGGTAACCTCTTTCCACTCTTCATATTTATTTCATTTTATATAATGACTTGAATTTGTTTTTGCACACTTTATCTGCTTCTTCATCTTCATAGACTCCATTTCCCGCTCCATCATCTTTCCCCTCGCCGTCACCATGTCTGGAAAGGGAAAGGAAAAAGCCTCGTCATCACGCGGACATCCCCTTTACGGTCCTTTCTCCCCATCATTCCTCGGCATAAACCCTTCGTCCGAAGAGCAATCCGATCGCTTGCAAGCCCTCCTTCATCGCCCAATGCGACCTACTCTTTTCGCCGACTTCCCCACCCTACAATCTCTTGGACTATTTCGGGGCGTCTGTGCACTTTTCGCTTCATAGGTTGCGACTATCTTCTGCGGACCCAAGCCAATACACACCGGAATCTCACACTTGAGTTCCTCAGTTCTCTTGAAGTGTCCGATCATGGTTTCACCTTCCGAGCCTTCAATTGTGATTTTTCCATGAGCTTCAACACGCTTAATGACAGTCTATTCTTTCCTCACCCTGATCGCCATGTTGAATGCTCAACTCTTGATCGATCTGACATCTTTTCTCACTTTCAGGCCGATGGCGCTTGGCAACGATTCACCCGATATACCACGTTTCCTGCGGTAGCCCTCGCCTCCTACATCATACACCCATGCTACCGTTTCGCCCATTGCTTCCTTGCCAACACCATTTTCACTCGCGTAGATGTATCCACGGTGTCTAGGGACGAGTTGCTTTTTCTCTATGCCATGTCCCATGACCGGGTTCATGGAAACATCCCTTTACCCTTAAACATCACCCATTGGATCATCCACGAGATCCTATCCGTTAGCCGCACAGCTTCCGGCTCTATTTGCTGTGGGGGAATAATTACTCTTATTGTCAGCTGTGTCTTGAGGATGCCACCTGACCTCCCTATTGTCCCGGGACGTAGCCGTATCGATCGAGATTACTTGATCTCTATCGGTATGCTTACCCCTTTTGGGGAGGATCGTGCAGCCTACCTCTATAGTCCTGCCTACACTCCTTTTGCCATCCTCCCACCCTCATCTCCGGAGCGTTTCCCATTACGCCTTACACACCTACCCTGGGAGTTCTACCCAGATCCTTGGTATGCTTCCCTCGTTCACTTCCCACCCTTGGATCCTCCCGATTGGCACCCGTATGTTGATCCACCCCGTCCCACCATCATTCACCACGATCCACCGATGTATCCCGATCCTCCAATGGTCTTGCCTGTTGCTCCTCCTTCTCCTATTCGTACACCCTCTCCTTCGTCCTCTGAGGATTCCTTCTACCATTATTCACCACCTTCTTCGCCGTCCCCTTACCATTCTACCGCTAGCAAATCTGATTGACCCCCCCTGCGTATCTCTGCCTTTTCACGCTCACATCATCTTGCTAGCATTGTCTGGTATAGCTTGGGGGAAGTCAAATTTTTCTGTGTGCTGTCGTGCTTTGTTTTTCTTTGTGTGTTTGCTTATTTGTGGTGTCGTGTGATGATTGTTTTTCCCTTTTTAATTATTTTACTTTCTGTTTATATGTCGTGTGGTGTGCTTTTTATTTTTATTTCTTATTTTCAGTCTCGTTTGTGTGACTTTCTTGTTTTTTGTGTCTTTTTGTGTCTGTGCGTATCCCCCCCCCCATTTTTATTGCCCTCCCATACTTAATTCTATTGCATTGAGGGAAATGCAAGCTTCAGCTTGGGGAAGTCGCACTTTGTGCGTCATTTGAGTCTTTCTTTTTCGTTTTTGAATCGTTTTTCTCCATCTTTTTCTTTTTCTTTCTCTCTTCTTCTTTTTTATCTCTTTCTCCAAGAGATGAACCCTATAATGAATTGCCACAAAATCACACACACCTAGCATGGCATCGATAATCACACTCACTAACCCTAGGATATCGAGTCCTCTTGCATTTCATGCATCGTGGGTCTATTTAGCTTTTTGTGAGTCGTGCGTCGTGCCTAGCTGTGTGGTGTGCTTCTACTTTGTGATTTTACTTTATATACCTGTCCAGGAATGACCCCTAGATTATCATGTTTCGATATGAATATGCGGTATTTATTTCTCCTGTCTGCTTCTGCATGCTTTATATATATCGTATACTTCATTTCACTTGTGTCGGGATTCCACAATTAAGGACTAGGATAACCCATTTAGCCCATGTTCTAACTAGCGAGAATAGTTTCCTTTGTCCAAGTGTTTAGATTCCGATTTCTTTTTTGTTTTACTTGGTGCAAATCCCCTCGTCGTGTACCGTTCTCCCACTTGGGAGAGTACACATGTGTATAGCCAAAAACCCAAAAATCCAAAAAAAAAGAGAAAAGAAAAGAAAAACCCAAAAAGAAGAAAAAAAAATTTGTATAGCCAAAAAGCCAAAAAAAATACAAATACCCAAAAACCAAAAAGAATTCCTGTGTGAATATTTTCCTACTTGCCGAGAATAAAGGGAAGGCGAGAATTTGCACCGAGTGTTCTTCTCCACATCATCTCAACCCCCATCGGTTTCGAAAACACTTGGCTTAGGAACTTTTTAGCTATTTATCTAGACTATAGTGTGGTGATTTCCTTAACCCTAGTTGTGGAGTCCCTGACGCATGATATGTTTCGATTCTCTCTCTATTCTCATGCATGCTTGAACTACTTATATTCACCGCTTTATTCAATTCGAATCGATATTTGGGTCATTTCCTGGATTTGCGTATATCGAGCTTTATCGCACATCGTAGATAGTGACACCGTCTGCTAGCACACGACCACACTCACTCGCGCTTCACCGCGTGGGCCCACGGCACTTGTCTGGACTCGTATTCCTTGGTTTAGTGATGCGATTTGGCGTTTGCTTGCTTGGTGTGTCATTTTTTATTTTGTTGGCTCTGACGGGCGATCTAGGATATAGAGTTTTCTTTTTCTCTCTTTCTCTTTATTTTCTCCCTCCGAGCTCCTACTCTCACTCGTCTTCCTCGAGGACGAGGAAGAGTTCAGCTTGGGGGATTTTGACGTGCGTTTATATTTCATATATTTGCGCACGTTTTCTTCCGTGTTTTTCTGTATTTTATCGTCATCTTATATTTGTTTTCTTGTGTTTTCTTGTTTTCTTTCACTCTTCCGTGGTTTTCGTATTTTTCAGGAGTTTACTGGCATAGGGGACATAAAACAACGATATCATGAGTCCCCGGAGCAACGGAAGGAGTCACGCGTGATCCAGGGGGTCAAACGACGAAGATCGCATCTTTCAGCCCCTCACCAGACCGGTTGGTCATTTCCAACCGATCGGGTGATGCACGCGTGCACCACCCGGACACAAGTTGGAGCGGCCAAGAAGTCACCCGGTCGGTTCAGTGACCGGTTCAAACGCCCCAACTCTCTGGAAATCCGATGCTGAATGCCAACCGATCGGGTGACCTTCAGCCGATCGGTTCACCTGTAGCCGATTCCACGAAGATCCAACCGATCAGCTGCAACCTCAACCGACCGTACCGTAGTGACCGGGTGGAATCCTATTCTGTGCTGCCAAAGAAACGAAGCAGGTCACCCGATCGGGTGACTTTTCACCCGATCGGGTGATTTCGTTTTCTACATATATGACCCCTAGGTTTTCCAGAAACGAGAGTTGTTATTTTTTGCTGTTTTTTCTCTTTCTTGACGGCTGTAATTTTTCAGATATTCGTAAGTTTTCCGATCTTTGTCAAACTTTAATATAGTGTTATTAGCATTGCTCTTACTGCTTTCCAATCACCTGATTATGATTTTTACGGTCAATTTCTATTTAGATCGCTTTTTACTAAATATGTGTGAGTAGTTCCCAAATCTGGGATTTTGGCAGAAACCCCTTCGTGGGTTCTTCCCGATGCGTCCATAGGTCTAGGAAATCGATAGGGATTAGGAATCTAACGGTTACGCGGGGTGTTTTATTGTCATCGGCGGGAAAAAGACCGCATTTGACCGTTGGGCCAAGGGGGAATAAACTTGGTGGTTGACTCCCTAGCCATAGCTCACGCCCTTAGCATAGACGTCGAATCCTAGCGCGCGGGAGCGGCAGGATGAGACGTTGGGAGTTATCGTTGCGAGCTTAGTGCTCCCGGAGTCGGTCAGTGTTAATGGACACGGGAGTGCCCACTGACCGAACCCGGGAAGTCCGGCGTATCATCCTGGGCACTGACCGGAATATCGGGCCCATGGGACGCTGGTACCACTTTCAGAGGCAACGTCTCACCATTAGACCCTAATTCCGATCGTTATCCTAACCGTAAGCCGTATCGGCGAGAATCGCACGATAGGGTGGAAACCAAAGTCCCGGGTTTTTTCCTTTATATTGTCTATACCCTGCATTCCATTTACCGTGACAACCCATCATTCGATTTGAGCTAGCTCGCCCATGGGGTGAATTTGATCCTCTTTGACATAAGCACATCCACGCCTCCCTGAGTTCGACCCCCAAGCCACACTACAACACCGTGCGCTTGCGGTTACAAATATTTAAATCTCACGCCCCCGAATCATATCATTGCAACACATTCAAAAACACGCGCAAAAAGCAGGGGACGTCAAGCATATGCAGTCTAGTATTTATTAATGTCTTAGGGGTTGTGGCTTTAAAGAAGTTTTTATCGAGTTATGGAATTTAATCTAGCATCTCTTCTTTAATATGAATAACTAGAAAGGGTGTGTGGCTGAACTTGGGGACACACTGTTGGGGTCTGATCTAGATTATTCTACAGAAACCATCACTAAACAATCTAGTATAATCATGTCAAATCAATGGGAAGATAAACTGAAACTTAAATGCGGGAGCGTATCTAAATCCATAATGCCCAGATTTGTAGATACGAGTGGTTGGCCTTCCAGATCTACACGAATCCTCGAGAGAAATCCTTTAGTTTTTCTCCGGCTCTAATCTGTCAATGGGATGCAGAAAAGATGGCTCTTCATTTGTGTGATCTGGGGACCATGACCACTTATTTATAGGCAAAAGTCCTAATGCCTATTGGGTTTTTGATTTAGCCTATCATTAAAACAGAAAGCACACAAGTCTCTACACATTAAAGGCCCAGATCCTAGCAGATATATTAAAGCCCATTTAACTAAACAACTTATTGGATCACTTTACTGGGCTTAACTTAACATGACAGCATGTATTACATTATTATTTTACATATAAGCCCAACGTTGGATTAACGATCCAACAATATCCCACTTGGGTTAGATGTCAAATCTTATAATTATGTTATGCATAAATAACCGAATGAGTACTCAATATGATGTCATTACTAAAATGTACCTATAACCAATTCGGTCCATCAATCATTTTAACATAGGATCAAATCGACGTTTGTCACATTTATCGTAACTCGACCCATCAATGGTCACATATGCTAAAATAATTGAATGACATGAATTATGATGTGGATGTATAGCATGGAAATTTCATGTAATGTGATCTTAACATGCCTATTTCCAACTGGTCCTCCCTTAAAATTTAGTGAGATCAAACCATCCCAAAATCAGAGTGTTACCAAACCAAACTTTATTTCTGTAGAAAATAAATTTAAATTGAAAAACCGAAAATGTATATACTATATGAGCACCCATAAGAACAAAATCCCAATAGAACTAAATATCCTTAACTGATATGACACCCATAATAACAAAGTGCTCAACCATCTGGGTGGCAATCCCTTAAGAAGGGGATCCACAATTATATAGTTTATTTTGATGTACTTTAACGACACTGTTTAATCTGAACATTTTAGTTAACAACCAGAAAACTTGAACTCTGAATACCTTAACTTGGTCAAGTTCCTGCTGTTATTGGAATAAAACTACAGACTTATTGTCACAAAATAATTTGTGGTTTTTAAATACCATCCATAATTTGCAGCCATATGACAAAATTATGCAGTCATATTCCAGGATTAGATGTCACATAACATGACATGAAATCTACAACCATGTTAGAAGAGGCTATATAAGAGACTTTTTAGCCATCTTCTAGTAGATGGCACCTCATAATATAGATTTCATACCTTCTTTGCATCCAACAAAAAATCAAAGTAAAGTGATCTGACATCGTGTACCAAATGATCTCAAGCTTTTCTGACCTCTTTCATGAGAATGTAGCCTTTTGTTCTCTGCAAGTACCGTAAGACACATTTGGCTATTATCAAACGGTATACTCCTGAATTTAAGAATCTGTCCAACATTTCTGTAATGTACACGATATCAGGTCACGTACAAACCTGCGCATACAACAGTCTCCCTACTGCTGAAGCATATGGAAGCTTCTACATTTCCTTCCTTTCAAAATCACTTTTAGGGCACTGATTGAGACCAAACTTGTCTCCCTTAGATATAGGGGCATCAGCCGGTTTACAATTTTGCATGCCATATCTTTGAAGAACCTTTTCGATGTAGGTATTTTGTGATAATCAAAGAATACCCCGAGAATGCTCCCGATGTATCTGGATCCATAATACAAAAGATTCATCACTAAGATCTTTCATCTTAAAGTTCTTAGCTAGAAATCTCTTGGTTTCATGCAATAAGTCTATATCGTTGCTGGCACGTAAAATGTCATCGACATATAAAACCATAAAAGAACATTTACTCCCAAAGAACTTATGGTATATGCATTCAACAACCAGATTCATCTCAAAACCAAACGAGGTGATCACTTGATAAAACATGAAATATCATTATCGAGACTGCAATGCGCCACTAATGCCATTGTTATCTTGAAGGAGTCCTTCACAGAAGCCAAATAGAACGTCTCTTTATAATCAATGCCTTATTTCTGTATAAAGTATTTCATGACACGACATGCCTTATATCTTTCTGAAGGGTTTTCTGGATCCTTATGGTTATAATATCGATGTCCAGTGAAAGTCGGGCGGACGACGAAAGTAATAAAAGCAGTGAAAAACAACTTAAAATATTTTTAAGTCTAGCCCTAAAGCATAAACCCTAGCCAGAATCTCTACTATCCCAGGGTTTGGTCCGACTAATCCCTAAGGATAGATCTATAAACCTATTCAATTATAAACGCATGAATATTAAACTACATACATGTTACTTCGCTTCCGGGCGAAGCATCGGTTTCGTCACCTTTTCTATATCTCTGAAGCGATGCCCCGCGTTGGGGCCGAACCACTTCTCCTGAGCCGAACCGCGTCCTGAGTCGAACCGCGTCTTGAGGCGAGCAACACCCTTATCGTCAAGCAACCACGCGCTCCAGAAAGTTTCACCTTGAGTGGATCCTCCGTCAAGACTTCGGATCCGATCCAAAATCCTTCGTAGCTTTGTTAGACCCCAAGCAAGAGCAAGGAAAAAATAGGAAGAAAGAGGGAATATTAATTTAGCGTTGATCTGAGCTTGCTCACATTTAATGGAGCTACTCGGATCTGGAGCTTGGTGCTTGGTTTCAAGGAGGGGGTTGGCCCTTATTTATATAAGTAGCTGATACCTTCCCTTTTCTCCATTTTCGATGTGGGACCAACCGCGTTCTTGACACACAACATACATTTCAAAAAGGAAATGTTTGGTCAATTAAATCTCTCCAACCACTGATCTCTAAGATAGATGTCATACATTATTGCAAAGAGGGTTGAATGGTGAACGCGTAGGAACAAATGTGGATCAATTTCGAGTTCGTTTGACCCTTCAAACGAAGACCCAAAGATGGCTAAAAACTACTTTACGCACCACCACAGACGCCGGCTAACTTAAGGTTCAAACCCTTGTGTAGGGCCCACCACATAGGCCCCACCAACTTGTGCGAGCATGGGCGATCGGATGCCTGGCGGGGTGGGTGCCCACCTGCTCGTGCGGGCAGGGCCCAGCCCGCTTGGGCTGGGTGCCTGCCCGCATGTGCGGGCGGGCCTGACCCGCCCAACAGGCCGATCAGGCGTCTGCCCAGCTTAGGCGGGAGGGCCCTGCCCCCGAGGATGGGCTGGGGCGCCTAGACACAAATGGGCTGGGCTATTAGCTCAGCGCAAACTCTTTTGAGCTGTTTTTTGACTTTCTTACTCATTTAGCGTCCATTTTTGGATCTGTTTGAACCAGAGTTTCAACCGGGATATTCTCGTAACCCCTATAACAATTTTCTATGCCTTTATTATTTAATATACACTCGTAAACACTTTACGACATATTTAAATACTTTTGCATCAAATGCAATTAATCCCACATATTTAATATAAAGCTTATATCGCAAACTCTTTGCGACTTAATAAATTCTCATACATCCGATATATTATCTCTCTAATTTCTACATATTACTTGACGAATGTCTCACTCTATATGAGACCCTACAGCCTGACCCTACTACAGGTGGGGCTTGAACCCCAGATGGCAGAGACCACGAGCAGCAGGTGTCGTTCCTGTTTCGATATCATAATTATGTGGTTAACTCATTGACATAAGTATTGTCGGGAGCACCCTGACTGTGTCCATGATGAATACCGCAGTTTTAGTCCCTTTGTCAAAACTATGGCGCTTAGTTAAGCCTAGGGTATGGTCAACTGTCAACCCCAATAGCTCGAAACCAGTTAGTCTCCTTCGATCTTTACTCAAATAATGTTGGACTTCTTCCAACATACTCTGGCCAGAGTTTTTACTAAAGACCGAACTAACACGTACGCCACTGACTCCCCATAAACCAGAGAGATGAATCCTCTCTTAGTCATTACTCTCATCATATGCTTCGAGTGTCACCCAACCGAGGGCCTTTCAATGGGCTTGCCCCGACGCTAGATCAGTGATCAAAGTGACACCGTTCACGTACAGGTTCGTACAATGAGCTCAAGTCAAAGGACCAACTTGCTTATCATCACTGAGAGTTACCATGAACAGATTACTCAATGTTAACCAAATGAAAACTCTCATTGGGTTGTTCGATGAACTCATTCTCTAATGAGCACCTGTGTCTCGTCTTCGAATTCGCCAAGTCAAACGACCAAGAGATCATCGTCACCACTCCATGGTGAAGACGAAGACATAATAGTTTATCTGATGCGTCGATATCCTTTTCTCGAAACATCTATGACCACGAACATTTTTAGACTTACGCTATTATCGGTCAAACACTTCTCCATGATCAAGATCTCCATCTTGATACATGTTGGACCTCGCATTAAGTCTCAGGACTATACCTAAGTTCTACTGTAAACTACATTATTATTAACTTAGGTAAATTCTTACCAAACAGCTTACTGTCATTTCGAACAAGATGTTTGTACACATAGAAATAGATAAATTGCCTCGCGGGCATACACATCTTCCAACATCTCTCACTTGCACTCAGGCCCATTTATCTCGGTATCTTATACTGCTTTTACACATAAGTCTCTCTAGACTTCATGTGGTAGAGCCTTCGTGAGTGCATCTGCTAAACCATCTACTGTATAGACTTAAGGGGTTCTATGTTCCTTCTAGATCACAGATTTGAATCCCATCCAAATTGTTTCCTTGGTCTCTTGGAATCCATAATATTTGTCTTGCCTGGATCTCATCCAGCTCATCATCCTCACTTGAGGCTAGATATAATAGTCACTGGTCATCTACACAGTTCATTATCGTTTCTGACAAGTACCAAATTGTTTGACCACTTTGTCAAAACATATGTACCGGCTCCTTGATGCCTCGCGTGCCTTTTCTTTGCTCCAGCTGACCTTGAAAACTCTATAAGTTTTTTTTCTAAATCATATTTAGAAAACATACTTTAAATACGTATTTTAGTTTTCATGGTCATCATGAGCATTGACATCGAGTCTGCTCTGAATAGATCTGTACTCGACTATATTGGTGAAATTTTTTCATTACAATCCATTTATAGGAATTGTAATGATAACCATTCTCAACCAGCATAACTTGTACTTCACTATTTTCCATCTGCACTAATCTTCTGTTTTGAATATTCACTTGCAGCCAAATGGAATACTTTCCTTGGGCACATCTTCTAAGGTCCATACCTTATTTACGTGCCAGGACCTTTTCCAGATCGTATCAAGCTATTTTTCAGAGTCCCTACTTCGAACGATATCCTAGAAGTTGTCTATGCCATCATCAACTATGATGTATTACTCGACTACTGTGTTTCATAAGGCTCGAGTAAACTTGCGACTTCCTAACGATGGATTTGAAGAATATCATATTGATACGGTTTTTTCATAACACTATCAAGAACCTAGGCATTATTATCTGGGTCTTAACCCAGAAAGAGGATTGTAACTCATAGTCACTAGCCATGTATCGCACCAAGTCTAACTAAGTGCGATTCATTCTTTCCAACACATTGACGTGTGAAGAGACTTGATCTTAGAGAAAATCTCATTTTCTTTTAATTATGCATGAATTATACAGCTAAGTATTTGCCTCTTCGGTCTGATCGAAGCAGATCAAATGCTTCTGTCAATGTGTTCTTTATTTTATTAGACTTGTGTTTCATCAAGAACACGTGTCGTAATAAGATAAGAATATCATATCTTGGCTAATTTAGACTAGGGTCCGGATACATCCATATGTACGAGACCATGAGTTCTCTAACTCATTCTCACACTGTCTTACAGAAGGAGTTTTGGCCATCATATCTTTGAGACAAGACTCACAAGTGTCTTTCGACTCATAATACGAGAGGCCAACGGATCCCTCTTTATTGGACTTGTCAAGCCTAGTCTCTTTGGTACGACCTAGTCTATTTTGCCTTAGATAAGTTTTCTGTAACTTACACATTTATGTATTAACACTTAATACAATATTATTCTGAAACTTTAGACATCAAACATGTCCCATTTTCAGTTCCTCATACTATGCCTTTTCTCATGATAGACCAAGCATTCTTTCTTAATGAATTTTCCTTAGTGCCTTCTCCTTTCTAAATCACATTTAGACATTTCATGTCCTAACTCAAATATTAACTGTGCAAGCATCATATGCATCCAAACACTTGAGCTTTACAATCTTGAGGAGACTCAACAAGTTGTTCATCTCAAGATTTAATTTCAAAACATGGTCTTGCATCGCTCTTACACTCATCTTCGAGTCAAACAGTTTGATCGAAGTTTCGAACCTTGCGGTCTGAAACTGTTTTCCATACAACCTTGAGGAGATTCAACAAGTTGTACGGAGAAACGTGCTTTGAACATCAGTATGTTCAAGCTACCCCTGCTCATAGAGGAGTGTTAAGTAGCATACTTTTATTGTGCTAGACCTTAGAGCTTGGAAATCCTTGTCATTAACTCAGTGCTAAGAAGGACACTTCATGGAAAGGGTCAGTGAGAATAGTTTGGTTTATCAAATATTCCTTAACCAATCTTTTGACCAGTTGGCTTATTCTTTAGGATATTATCATTTGGATTCCACCCGGTAAAACATAGAATTACCCTAGTTTAGCATATGTTCATGATTTTTAAATATATTTAAAATGGTTTTTATTCAACTATATCCTCCCACTATTTTAGCGATCATATTAAGCCATATAGATGAACAAATTTAGTCATTTAATAGGAGAGGGACCCAACCACCTTAAGCTTCACAACCTTGAGGAGACTCAACAAGCTGATCGACTCTGCAGTTTCTAGATAAACTCTTTATCAATCACATCACATGTGACTCCCTATTGATTTTTTACCCCTTGTCACTTATGATCTTGAGGAGACTCAACAAACCATAATGACTAGTCTAGTTGAACCCTTGTTTTCATGTCTAATATTAACTTACACTGATACTCGAGGAGACCCGATGCAGCGGTTTGGTTTAATACCAGACTACATCACATGTATGATGGAGTCGGTTTCTAAAAGAGACCATGTCATAGCTTGAGGAGACTCAACAACCATGACAGGCGTCTTTTCGTCCCATAATCCAAAGCAAGGAGGGCTACTGCTAATCTTGAAGAAGATTTTAACGTATTTGACTAGATCTAATCGATGGTTTCACATAATAATAATTTGCATCCTTATAGTCCAGCAGAATACGGCCAGGGATTTGGCTAGCCCAGGATCACTATCCCCAGTCGAGCTAGGGTGATCCACAACACTAGTCACAAAAACGCTAGACCAGATCATGATCCTGTAAGAATACGAATTATTTCTATGTGTAATATCGATTTGAAATGGCTTCATTAAAACTAGTTAATCCTATCAACTAGTTGAATCCTAAAATTCGAAATTATTAGAATTGGTTAATACCTTTTATTAGTGTCCTTATCAACTATAAGGAATTTTAGGGTGCTATCCTAATCACATATTAGGGATTTAAAATTCAAGTTGCAACAATGTAAATCATAGCCTTTTTCAAAATTATTATTAGAACAATTAAAATAATAATTATTAGAGAGGGCTACCCTAATCAAGTATTATGTATTTAATTGTTGTAACAATTTTTAAATCATAGCATGTACATAAAAAATTATCTTATAATTTTTTGAAAGCTTTTAATGGATAACCTAATAGGTTTTCTTGCGTTATCAAATAATGAACAAGAAATATCATAACCATTAAAAAATATTAAAGAATTTTATCACATAAAATTTTTTGTCATGAACACTTGCAACTAAAATTATCTCATAATTAGGTTACAACAATTAATAATCACATAATTATTAAGATCTAATTTTAAAATTATCACATGATTTTATGATAGATCTAGTTTTCAAAAAACAATTTTTCGAAAATAAATCAAGGTAGACCTCCAAAACAATTTTAATAGCTTAATAATAACCCTCCATCTCATGGAGAAACACGATGCATCCTATGCAATTTATAATTGCAAAAATTATAGATCAAGGTAGACTTGGCTCTGATACCATTGAAGGGTTTTCTGGATCCTTAAGTCTATAAAGTCGACATCCGACCTAAGTCGGGCAGACGACAAAAGCAATAAAAGCAGTGGAAAACAACTTAAAACATTTTTAAGTCTAGCCCTAAAAAATAAACCCTAGCCAGAATCTCTACTATCACAAGATTGGGTTCGACCAACTCCTAAGGATAGATCTATAAACCTATTGCAATTATAAATGCATGAATATTAAACTACATACATGTCACTTCGCTTTCTGGCGAAGCGTCGTTTTCAGCAACTTTTCTTTATCTCCAAAACGATGCCCCGTATTGGGGTTGACCCGCTTCTCCCGAGCCGAACCACGTTCTGAACCGAACCGCGTCCTGAGGCGAGCAACACCCTTATCGCCGAGCCAACCACGTGTTCCAGAAAGTTTCACCTTGAGTGGATCCTTCGTCAAGACTTCGGATTCGATCCGAAATCCTACGTAGCTTTACTAGAGCCCGAGCAGGAGCAAGGAAGAATTAGGAAAAAAGCTGGAATATTAAGTTAGCTTTGATCCTAGCTTGCTCACATTTAATGGAGCTACTCGGATCTGGAGCTTGGTGCTTGGTTTCAAGGAGGGGGGTTGGTCCCTATTTCTATAGGCGGCTGACACCTCCCCTTTTCTTTATTTTTGATATGGGACTAAACGCGTTTAGAGAATTTTTTTTGTCACACAACATGCATTTCACAAAGGAAATGTTCGGTCAATTAAATCTCTCCAACCATTGATCTCCAAGAGCGATGTCATACATCGTTGCGAAGAGGGTTGAATGGTGAATGTGTAGGAACAAACGTGGATCAATTCCGAGTTTGTTTGACCCTTCAAAGGAAGACCCAAAGACGGCCAAAAAACTGCTTTACGCACCGCCCAAGCCACCGGTTAACTTAGGGTTCAGAACCCTTATGTGGGGCCCACTGCATGGGCCCCACCAGCTTGTGCGGGCGCGTGTGCCCACCCGCTCAGGCGAGCAGGGCCCAACCCGCCTGTGCTGGGTGCTCGATAGCATGTGCGGGCGGGCCTCGCATGGGCTGAGCGCTCGCCTGCTGGACGGGTCAGGCGCCTGCCCATTCGGGTGGGCCTGACCCGCCCAGTTTGGGTGGGTGGGCCCCACCCCCTGGGTTGGGCTGGGGTGCCCAGCCCCAAATGGGCTGGGCTATTAGCTCAGCTCAAACTCTTTTGAGCTTTTTCAACTTTCTTCCTCATTTAGAGTCCGTTTTTGGATCCGTTTGAACTGGGATTCCAACCGGGACATTCTTGTAATCCCTGTAACAATTTTCTATGCCTTTATTATTTAATATATGCTCGTAAACACTTTACGACATATTTAAATACTTTTGCATCAAATGCAATTAATCCCACATATTTAATATAAAGCTTATATCGCAAACTCTTTGTGACTTAATAAATTCTCATACATCTAATGTTTCATCTCCCTAATTTATACGTATTACTGGACGAAGGTCTCACTCTGTGTGAGACCCTACAGCCTGACCCTACTACAGGTGGGGCTCGAAACCCCAGACGGTAGAGACCACGAGCAGCAAGTGTCGTCCCTGTTTCGGTATCATAATTATGTGATTAACTCATTGACATGAGTATTGTCAGGACTACCCTGACTATGTCCGTGATGAATACCACAGTTTTAGTCCCTTCGTCAAAACTATGTCGCTTAGTCAAGCCTAGGGTATGGTCAACTGTCAACCCCAATAGCTCGAAACCATTTAGTCTCCTTCGATCTTTAGTCAAATAATGTTGGACTTCTTCCAATATACTCTGGACATAGTTTTTACTAAAGACCGAACTAACACGTGCGATACTGACACTCCATAAACAGGAGAGACGAATCCTCTCTTAGTCATTACTCTCATCACATGCTTCAAGTGTCACCCAACCAAGGGCCTTTCAATGGGGCTTGCCCCGAGGCTAGATCAGTGATCAAAGTGACACCTTTCACGTATAGGTTCATACAATGAGCTCAAGTCAAAGGGCCAACTTGCCTATCATCACTGAGAGTTATCATTGACAGATTAGTCAATGTTAACCATATGAAAACTCTCGTTGAGTCGTTTGGTGAACTCATTCTCTAATGAGCACATGTGTCTCGTCTTCGACTTCGCCAAGTCAAACGACCATGAGATCATCGTCACCATTCCATGGTGAAGACGAAGACACAATGGTTTATCGGATGTCATTTTCTCGAAACATCTATGACCACGAATGTTTTTAGACTTATGCTATTATCGGTCAAACACTTTCCCATGATCGAGAACTCCATCTTGATACATGTTGGACCTCGCATTAAGTCTCAGGACTATACCTAAGTTTTAATGTAGACTACATTATTATTAACTTAGGTAAATTCTTACCAAACAGCTTACTGTCATTTCAAACAAGTTGTTTGTACACATACACAGAAATAAATTGCATTGAGGGCATACACATCTCCCAATACTTTCCATGTTGCCTTTTGAATCCCACTTGGTTGTAAAAATCCATTTACAACCAATGGGTTTCACACCTTATTGCAATAAGACCAGATTCTAAATGTCATTGTCATTCATAGACTTAATTTCCGTACTTAAGGTTTGAGTCCACTTTAGAGAGTTAGAACTATCAATGGCATGATGAAAACTGATCTAATCATTTTTCATCACCCCAATGTCAGCCTCATGTTCTTGGAGAATTACAACGTAAATATCTGGCACTGCACTCCTCCTCTCTTTAGTGTATCTGCTTAATGACATGCGTTCTTGCGGTGCTAGATTTTGTTCTTCTTAAACAATTTCATAAGTAGGAGGATTTCTGATATTGACTTGAGTTATTGTGTTTCGAACAAGGTCAGGAATGAGATCATAATCACTGCTAATAACACCTGTGGGAATATCAACATATTCTTATCACATTCATCACCAAAGACAATGTCCCTAACTGTACTTCCCCCGTAAGCTCGGCATCCTCAAAGAACTGGGCATTTCCAGACTTGTCAATTTACTTAATTGTGGGATTATAAAAAATGTATCATATGGATCCCATTAAAGTATTCAAAAAATAGCAAATCACTGTCACTGTGTCTAGTTTCATTTAGGCTTGTAAGGCCTTACCTTAATTGAACATTTCAAATATGCACGTGAAGTTGCTTTAGTTAAAACTCTGTTAAGAATATATTCTGCAATCTTAAGTGCTTTTAATAATGAGACAAACGTAGGCATATCTGAAAAATTATCAATGAACTTTATAAAATACTGTTAACCATTCCAAGCAACCGTATGGGATGGCCCACAAATATCCTCAATTTATAAGTTCTAAGATGCCCAAAGTGTCATGTCTCGCTTCCCAAAACTACAGAGGTGAAGCGTGACTAAGGCCCGCTTAGGCCAGAGCTGTGAGGCTCGGACCCAATAAGCGTCTGTGTGGTACTCCAAGACGAAGGAACAGGTCCCTGTAGAAAAGTACGGAACAACAAAAGTACTAAAAGAGATGCATTCATTTTATTCAACAAAAGTCCAGAAAGTACGGAGAGTCTAAACAAAAACCAACACGGCTACAACAACTGAAAGCAAACTACTGGTGCAAGAACCCAACCTAGACAGAAAAGTAAACGGTGCTACGCACCTAACTAAAAAGCAATAAATCTCTGAAACAGCAACGTGAAGAACTTCTAGCTCTGGTCCTCCTCAGGCACGTACTCTGGGTCGACGTCCTCATGCTCTACGTACTCTGGTAAGTCTGCCTCGTCAACGTACTCCGGCTCAACACCTGACATACAGCACCCAAGAGAAAAGGAACTGTACGTCAGGTAAAGTCTACAAAGAAATGTTAGACTCTACTGCAAGTGTACTGTAATTTAAAGCAACATTTTACTGGTTGATTAACATGCTGGGGTTATAACATGACAGTTATAGAAAGTAAAACGGAGCAGGAAAAGTAAACACGACAAGCAGTAGCCGTAGCATGTGCTACCGACTACGGGACTAACCTAGATGGGACAAGACAAGACGGGACAAGACACGTGTGACTCGAAGGGTTCACGCCTTACGGTTTGAGTGGGATCAAACCCTCTCCACGTGCGACCGCTCAACCCTACCCCAACCCAAGTGCTCAAGACAAGACGATACAGGGATCACTCTCGCTGGGAGAGCATCCGAAACGCCCGTATGCTTTTTGTGTAACAGGGATCACTCTCACGTGGAGATCATCTGAAACGCCTGGAGGCTTTTTGTGTAACAGGGATCACTCTCGCATGGAGAGCATCCGAAACGCCTGGAGGCTTTTTGTGTAACAGGGATCACTCTCGCATGGAGAGCATCCGAAACGCCCGGAGTCTTTTTGTGTAACAGGACACGACATGACAAGTAAGGAATGTTCTTCTAGGGGGTCCACACGCACGCACACTCAGGAAAACCCTATGGTGTCAATCGTTGTTGTTTCATGCTTAGACTTTGTCATCAAGTCTAAGCTATCTTGGGGTGTCCCGGACGCTATCATTTCACGTCCGGTTCTCTTTTTCAACAGTTTACAATTCTAAGAAAGAAGTGGCCTAGACGCGGACGTAACTACGCAAGTGTAAACACTTGCATCCGGAGGCGAGTGCGTCGTCGGTCTGGAGCGTCTCGTCGAAGTGGCGCGTCGGTGAGGGTCCATCTCTCGGGAGCATCGCGCCATGGTCCGAGTGTCGGGTAGGGTTCGCTAAAATGAATTTAGGGGACGGTATCAGGTCACGTTTTAGCAATCCTATTAGATGTAACTCTAGGTTAAGCGTGACTATCCTATCGGTTCCAAGATGCGATGTTTAATAATCAGATTCTACTCTACAGTTCTCTACGTCGACATCTACCCTATGTGCACAGTCATAAGTCTGGTCGACGATCTAGATTAGCACAACATTTTAAAGGGGAACAAAAGTAAATTTAGTGATATTAAGTTGTTGATTTTTAGTTAGGGTTCAGATGACGTATATTTTCGGTTGCTATGAGTATAGGGCACCAACCTGGTTCGACGGTCACGTGTAAGTTTGACGTCGGATCTGAAAACGGCAACGGATCGCGTCGCCTTCAGTTACTCGACTGCGGTAGCGCAAATCTATCTGCGTCATAGTTTCGTGATATTAAGCAGTAGGGTTTAGCCCGGATGACAAACTAATGCCATATAATAACTGGCATATTACTAACCATTTATTTAATGCACATATTAGTAAAATTTGTTAATAACAAGTATTATTAACCTAGCAGATATATTACTAACAGTCCTATGTTATATAAATAATCTAGTCATTGCCCATCTTTGGGATCATGGACTTTCTGTGTTTGTGATACGTAACTAGATTTGGGATCATGGACCTTCTATGTTATATATCACAAAGAAATTTGGACAGAAAGGTACTAACAGTCATAACCCAAGTTACTAACATAATATCACTAACCTTCAAGCTGTCATCCCATTTTTTTAACCATGCATGTAATGAACAGCATACTGAAGTATGTAAAACTACTCATCTATAATATTAACAAGTTGCTATATTTGATCAGGCTTACGTGTAAGTTTGCAGGGGACGACGGAGGGTCAGACGTCCACGGCAGCAGCGGCGGCTAGGTGGGCGAGCTCGGTGGTTCTGACGAGAGGGAGGTGGTCGGACTTCGGCTAGAGGATGAGAGGGTGTCGCAGTCGTGAGCAAGGGAAACGTTGAGGCGTGCGCGCGAGTGATGGTCAGACAGCGGCGCTGCCACGGGGGGTCCGACGGTTGCGTGGAGCGGAAGGGGCGGTCGGCAACCTGCTGTGGTTGGCCGGAGGGACAGCCGGCGATGGCCTCCTGGCGTGGGGGTTCCGTGCGAAAAGAGAGAGGGAACGAGAGGGCGGAAGTTGAACTGGGATTCTCTCTTTTTTAAAGAAGAAAGAAGGCTGCTGCGATTTGATTAGCCCTAGTATTAGATTTTAATATAGGCTAGGGGGAAGGCATCACGTGGGGGAAAGAGACGTGGAGAGTGGGTTGTTGGCGTGGGATAGAGGGGAGAGACTGTTAGGATTGGATAGAATAGGGTGTTAAAATTTGATTTTATTAATAATTTGATTTCCCTTTGAACGTGTACACAGTGTCATCTCATAGAGTTTAAGGATTTGAGTTTTTTTTATATTGATTCCCTTTACAACAAATCTGCAGCATTGTTTTTTAGGAATTAGTTAATAAGGGTTGAGTTTAAAAAAAGATTATTAATGAGCCTAGTTTTACGTACAGCCACTATAAAAACAAAAAAAATTTAAATTTATAAAAATATATGTTATAAATTTGTAATGAGATAAGCAGGTTGGTCCTCCGACGTCCAAAAATTACAGAGAAAATACCGGGGCGCTCGCGCCTCCGAGAGGGTTGTGAAAACGGGTTTCGGTCACGCATCTGAACTACAGACGACTGTAATAAAAATCAAATACACCAAACGCACACAAAATACAACTACGCGCTAAAAATTCGTGCGGTCGGAAAGTGACCATTACATCCTATCCACCTTAAGAAATGATTCCGCCCTCAGAATCTACATCAACTACTGCTCAAGAAATAAATGCGGGTAGCGCTCTCTCATCTCCTCTTCGTGCTCCTAAGTGGACTCTCCAGGTGATCCGTGACGCCACATCACTCTCACCAGGTCGACTACCTTGTTCCTCAATTGCTTCTGTCGACGGTCCAAAATCTGCACAGGCTGCTGATCATAGGTCAGGTCCGGACGGACCGTGATCTCTGAGAAATCAATAGTGTGCGATGGATCACTAACGTATCTACGTAGCTGAGATACATGCAATACGTCGTGAACTCCCTCCAAAGATGGTGGCAGAGCAAGGCGATAAACCACTGCTCCCACGCGCTCCAGCACATCAAACGGTCCGATATACCTCGGACTTAGCTTTCCCTTCTTCCCGAATCAAATGACTCCGCAGTTCAGAGAAATCTTCAGGAAGACGTAATCTCCCGGCTGAAACTCCAAAGGTCTCCTCTTGGCATCTGCCCAATGCTTGAAGCGGTCATGCGCAATCCTGAGCTTCTCCCTGATGTCTCTCACGACATCCACAGCTTCCACTATCATCTCTGGACCCAATAGCTCCCGATCACCGATGTCATCCCAGCTCAGTGGCGATCGACATTTTCTCCCATATAAGGCAGCAAACGGCGCCATGCCAATGCTCGCCTGGTAGCTGTTGTTATATGAAAACTCCACCAAGTGAAGATTGTCCTCCCATGAACCCTTCAGATCGAGCGTACAAGCTCGCAGCATATCCTCCAGAATCTGAATAGTCCTCTTGGACTAGCCATCGGTTTACGGGTGGTACGACGTGCTGAAGCTCAGACTCGTTCCCAAGTTCTCCTACAGACTTCTCCAGAACTGAGATGTGAACCTCGAGTCTCTGTCAAACACGATGCTCACGGGGACTCCATGTAAGCGTACAGTCTCCTCTAAGTATTTCCTTGCCAAGACTTCCGTAGACTGACCCACTCGGAAAGGAATGAAGTGCGCAGACTTGGTCAATCGATCAACGATCACCCAGACTGCGTCATTCTGCTTCGGGCTCCGAGGTAAACCAGTCACGAAATCCATCGTGATATGTTACCACTTCCACTCCGGAATAGGAAGCGATTGTAGCAAACCAGCTATACGATGGTGCTCAGCCTTCACCTGTTGGCATATCAAACACTTGGCAACGCTCCATGCCACACTCCTCTTCATGCCAATCCACCAATAATTCAGACGGATGTCCTTATACATCTTGGTGCCTCCAGGATGTATAGAATATGGCGAGCTATGAGCCTCGCTCAACAGCTCCTCTTGAATATCACCGGTAAGTACGCAGAGTCTACTACCGTACCTTAGCGAACTATCCTCATGAATCACGAACTCTGTTCGAAGTCCATCTTCAACCTGCCTCCTAATCCTCTACAGCTTCGGATCTCCTGCATGTGCTGCCTTGATACGATCCACGATCGTGGACTGAATCTGCAAATTCATGAATGAAAGAACCACACCAGGTAGGACGACCTCAATATCTATCTCTCTCAGCTCCTGCTGTATCTTCCAGTCGACAGTATGCATCATCACTGCGGGGAGTCTACTCAAAGCATCGGGCACAACAGTCACCTTCCCCGGCTGATACTGCAGGTCTATCTCGTAGTCAGCCATAAGCTCCAACCATCGTCTCTGACGCATGTTAAGCTCCTTCTGTATAAATATGTACTTCAAGCTTTTATGATCGGTGAAGATCTTCACGCTCTCACTCAGCAGAAAGTGTCTCCAGATCTTCAGCACAAAAATCACTGCTGCCAACTCCAGATCGTGCTCAGGTAAATCTTCTCGTGAGTCCTCAACTGACGAGAAGCGTACGCGACCACGTGACCATGCTGATGCAGAACGCATCCAAGGCCCTTCCCCGATGCATCACAATATACCTCGAAGCCTCTGCTCCGATCTAGTACCGCTAAAACCGGTGTTGTAGTCAACCTCACTTTCAAGACACTGAAGGCCTCCTCACAAGTATCTGACCAATGGAACTCCACGTCCTTCCTCGTCAGCTTCGTCATCGGCTCTGCAATCCTCGAGAAATCCTTGATGAACCGTCGATAGTAGCCAGCTAAACCAAGAAAACCCCTGATATCCGATGCTGACTACGGATTCGGCCAATCTCTGACTGCTCTGACCTTCTCCGGATCTACAGATATGCCATCTCCAGATAGTACGTGTCCCAAGAATGTAACTCTATCCAACCAGAACTCGCCCTTGCTATACTTGGCATACAGCTTATGACGTCTTAGCGTCTCCAGCACTGTCCTCAGCTGACAGCTGTGCTCCTCCTTAGGCTTCGAGTAAATATGGATGTCGTCTATAAAGATAACGACAAACTTATCCAGGAAGTCGTAGAAAATTAAGTTCATCAAATTCATGAACACCGTTGGAGCGTTGGTCATGCCAAATGGCATGACCACGAACTCATAATATCCGTACTTCGTCCGGAAAGCTGTCTTCGAAATATCATCTTTCTTCACCTTCAGTTGATGTTATCCGCTCCTCAAGTCTAACTTCGAGAAAACTCTCGAACCTCCAAGCTGATCAAAAATATCATCAATGCGCTGCAGCGGATACTTATTCTTCAGGGTGGATGTATATATCTGTGGAGTATTAATCGTGTAATCGTGTAAAGGTGGATGTGATCACCTTCAACTGAAGCATACACTCCATCTATGATAGTACCTGCATCAGAGACATTAGCCATAATAAAATCGATGAGTGCTTGGTCGGATGGTTTACCTACCGTAACTGTTAGCGAACCAGTAGATCGAGCATCATCTATCATTTGCTCCAAGGTTGCTGCCAGCTGCAGATCACTGAACTTTCCCACTTGCATCATCTTTATAAACTCACTTGAGGGTCCCTTTAGTCTTCCAGCAAAGATGTCAAATAGCCTGGAACCATCCCACTCATGGTTTGACTCCGTATGGAACATTCCCAACATCCTTTCGAACTTGCACAATGCAGCTCTAAAGGACTCTCCATCAGCCTGATAGAATGTAGCGAGGTATATATAGGACCGTATAGAACCCGGTCGCGTCTTTGAAAGTACCATCGCTGCATCAACTGTACCTGATCAAGAAAAATAGACAACCTGGAAAAGACGTCAGTGGTACAAAGAGAGATAAAGATAATAATAATAACAGGTGGTGGGGAAAAATCTCTCTGATGGTTTTTTTATTTAAAAAATATATTTTTATATTTTTTATAAGTTTATTTTACGCAATCTAATCAACCTAATCGTGGTAAATAGATAATATGGCGGAACGCCTCCCCGGCAACGGCGCCATAAACTTGATGTGTTCGGAACTAACTCCGAAATGATGTTGTTTACCGCAAGCGCACGGTATAGTGGCAAGCGGGTATCGAACACGGGGAAGCGGTGCTATCCTACCTATCTACTCCTAGGTTGAGTTAGACTTGCGGGTTTATTGGTGGATGTGGAATATGGAGTGTTGTAATGGTGATGGATGCAAAGGTCGTGTCACTCGATATCGCAAACAAGTGATTCCACACAAAGAAATAAAGAAATAAAATACAAAAGGTTAGGGCTTAGGGCTCGCCACTAGGACCGTCGGAAGTCGACGCTAGGTTAGGACTCATACGTTGCATTGGTTTAATTGGTGATTTGTAGCATCTAGAAAATGAATTCATGCGTCTAAACACCATGAATCTAACGTATCACATTAGCCCGTAGGTGCACACAATACGTGCATTAAGGATCTACAATATTCTTACCACTCTCGTGGTTCGAATGCTCTCAACTCATACCACTCTCGTGGGTTAGAGCTTCGAGGTATTTTGGTGGCTCTTATTGACACAATGGCGGTAGCCGTCAATTAGTTATATAGTTCGTCGGTGGATCCCCTCATGGCACGAGCCGGGCATGGTCACGTGCCTCGGTTGAATCCACTAACTCCCTAATTAAATCCGTAGGATATTCCTTAAGCTAATCGATTCCACCGACCGTGGGCACGATCTCAGTACGAATTCTCCTAGGGATTTTGATAGTTCAACCAAAATACAACCCCATTTATATCCAACGCACCATAAAAATCCCAACTTTGCGTCTAAATCCAAAGATCCATGGGCTAATCCCTTAGCCCTAGAAAATACTACTCATGCATAGCAATAGCAATAGACAATAAAATGCACGAAGAATTCATTACATGCATCAAAAAGGGTAAACAATAATAAATCACAAAGAAATAATAAAAGAATTAAAACGGGCAAAAATACTTATCTTGGTACCAAGGAGGGGCATAGGGCATAGCCAAACTCCCCAAAAGTTCGTCTCCACAAAAGTCTAAGAAAGATCTAAAAATTCTCCTTTGAAAAATATACAAAATCTCCTCAAAATTACTCCCTAAAACTCTCCCTAAAACTGCCTACAAAAGTCTCCACGAAACCCCCCCGGCGGCTGCGCAATCTCCTCTCCAGAAAACACTCGCCAAATAACTGATCTGGGCCTGAGGCCCATGATGACTCGGTCCAAGCACAGAGCTGCTCGGTCGAGTCAGATACATCCCCCAAATGTCTGCTCGGGTCGAGTGATGCCTGCTCGGTCGAGTAGTCCGACTGCTCGGTCGAGTAGCCCTCCTGCTCGGTCGAGTACTACAGGGAATCAGGCTCCTCCAAAAATGTCACTCTGCCAACCCGGGCCAAGTACGCATCTGCTCGGTCGAGTATAAGGTTGCTCGGACCGAGCAAGTAGTTGCTCGGTCGAGTCGAAGGTTGCTCGGCTGATTGGAGACTAAAAAACGCACTTCAGCCTCATTTGCACATGACTCGGGCCGAGTAGGAGGTTGCTCGGGCCGAGTAAGAGGTTTCTCGGTCAAGTAGGAGGTTGCTCAATCGAGTCGGACACCAAAAACAGTATTTTGACCGAGTAGTGCACGACTCGGGCCGAGTAAAGTGCTACTCGACCGAGTAGGCTGCTGAGAACAATTTCAGCACAGCACTATCAACTTGCAAAAATTCCTCAGGGCTCATCCGACATCCAATTTGCACGTTCTTGGTGGCGTTGGAACCGTCTTGAAGTATACTACCTGGGAAAAATATCAAACAATATTGAAAAATCCCAGGTGATAGCATATTTAGAAATAGTGCATGGCTGTCCTGTTTTCAGCACTTCGGGTCGCTTGATTCCTTCGCCGCATCATAGCTCGATCGCGCGACTTTCTCTCTTGCCCCTTCCTTGCTCAAGTATTCTTATTTGGCACCTTGAGCATGTCCTCATGAGTCTCATTGGTGCTCTCACATCGCCGATCGTCTTATCGACTCCAAATTGCTCTAATATCGCCCAAATCCCTGAAATGGACATAAACGCTCCGAAAGTCATATTATTCCAAATAATAGCATAAAAGCGTATGAAATATGTGATTTAGCAATCATTTTGACGAGTAATCTTATCGATAAAATGTGGAATATAATGATACATCACATAGCTGCGACAATCGGCGCCTCCGGCTGGGCCCGAAATCTGATGGGCCCAAGCGACTCATCTCTGCTACGGAACTCGAACTCTAGATGGCCTGGAATCCTAAATACCACCTTCTTGCCGTGGCATTCGATCGAGGCATGGAAGTTTCTCAGCCAATCGATGCCAAGGACGACATCGAAATGCGGCAGATCATGGACAATGAAATCTGTAAAAAGTTCGTGTCCACTGACCACCAATGGGATCGATCGACAATCCAGGTTCACTATCACCACTCCGTTCCCTGTGGTTATATCCCAACACTTTGAAAGTGTATGGGTGAGAATAGAGTGCCTCGTTACAAAACTCCGGGATATGATGCACATAGATGCACCGGAGTCGAACAAGGCCAAGGCTGGGTGAGAGAACACTAGAATGGTGCCTAAGATATAAAGAAACTAAGGTCAAACAAAAACTACTCTAACTAACAAGGCAAACAAACAATGCTAAACAAAAGGTTTAAACTATGAAATGAAAGACTAGATCTGAAGAAAACACCTGCAATAACTCCATCCACATCTTCAGCCTCCACGGCTGTCATGGCATAAGCCGGTATCTGAGGTTGCGCTGCCCGCTGAAACATCTGCCTCTGTGGCGCCAAGGGCAGTCCACGGATAACATCTCCTCTCTAAACTGTGGCAGGCGCTCGACTCTGCAGTGGAACTGGCGCTCCGACTCCAGCATGGCGCACTCTCGGGCAATCTCTAGCAGTGTGAGAGGCATCCCCACACACCAAGCACAATCCCAGCTTCTTCCTGCAATCGATCTAAACGTGCCCTGGCTTCCCGCAGTAGTGACACGGTCCCTTGCTCTGACTCTGCACAGGTGCTCCAGGCCTCTTGAAAGGCACTGTCTGAACTGGTCTCATAGCTGGCCTAGCAGGTGGCCGGTACTGCTCCATGGAACGCTTTCCTCCACCAACTGGAGGGTCAGGAAGACACGATATGATGTCATGATTCCTGGCGGCATTCAGCACAGCTCCCATGGTCGAAAAAACTGCCGATGACATGGAAGCCTGAATCTTCGGACGCAGTCCCTAACGAAACCGATCGGCTCGGTTCTCCTCCTCCTTCACCATATGAGTGGCAAAACGACTCAGCATCTCGAACTCCGCCTCGTATTCATCAAACGTCATGTTCCCTTGCTTCAGATCCATAAATCGGCTCAAAAGCTCCCTCTTAGCAGCCTTAGGGAAATACTTCTCCTTGAACATCGACTTGAAGGTCTTCCACTCCACTGGCTTCTGCAGACGCCTCTCCTCAATGCGCCACCAGTTCCTAGCATTCTCAGCCAGCTGCATCTTCGCTATCTCAACTCAGGTATCCTCAGGGATCTTCGCAGCTAGCAGCTTCTCCTCTGTGCTCTGGATCAACTCATCAGCACCTAAGGGTCCTTCCTTCCCAGAAAATGTCTTCGGCTGAAGCTCATTGAACTGCTTCACTCCCGGAGCAGCTCGAAGGGCAGGCGGAGGTGGTGGTGGTGCAGCTGGAGGAGCCTGGGCAGCACGGTGGGACTGCTGAACCAACTGATGCTGTACGTCCAGCATCTCTCTCATCACGCCTAGAAACTGGCAGAACTCGCCACCCTGGTCTTCCGGAACTCCATCGCATGAGCTCCCGGACCGAGTGTTACGTCGTCCTGCCATCCTATTGACAAGAAAGACACAATTTAGACTCGTACATATTACTAGATAATAAATTGAATGTTAATACTTTTATCGTTCCGAACTTGCAGAAAGGGTAAGACCTGCATGGGTCACCACTAAAACATGTCACGTCCCGCTTCCCAAAACTACGGAGGAAAAATGTGACTAAGGCCCGCTTAGGCCGGAGCTGTGAGGCTCAGACCCAATAAGCGTCTGTGTGGTACTCCAAGATGAAGGAACAGGTCCCCGCAGAAAAGTACGGAACAACAAAAGTACTAAAAGAGATGCATTCATTTTATTCAACAAAAGTCCAGAAAGTACGGAGAATCTAAAAAAAACCAACACGGCTACAACAACTGAAAGCAAACTACTGGTGCTAGCACCCAACCTAGACAGAAAATTAAACGGTGCAACGTACCCAACTAAAAAGCAATAAATCTCTAAAACAGCAACGTGAAGAACCTCTAGCTCTGGTCCTCCTCAAGCACATACTCTGGGTCGACGTCCACAGGCTCCACGTACTCTGGAAAGTCTGCCTCGTCAACATTCTCCGGCTCAACACCTGACGAACAGCACCCAAGAGAAAAGGAACTGTACGTCAGGTAAAGTCTACAAAGAAATGTTAGACTCTACTGCAAGTGTACTGTAATTTAAAGCAACATTTTACTAGTTGATTAACATGCTGGGGTTATAACATGACAGTTATAGAAAGTAAAACGGAGCAGGAAAAGTAAACACGACAAGCAGTAGCCGTAGCATGTGCTACCGACTACGGGACTAACCTAGACGGGATAAGACAAGACGAGACAAGACGTGTGTGACTCGAAGGGTTCACGCCTTACGGTTCGAGGGGGATCAAACCCTCTCCCCGTGCAACCGCTCAACCCTACCCCAACCAAAGTGCTCAAGACAAGACGATACAGGGATCACTCTCGCTGGGAGAGCATCTGAAACGCCCGTAGGCTTTTTGTGTAACAGGGATCACGCTCGCGTGGAGAGCATCCGAAACGCCTAGAGGCTTTTTGTGTAACAGGGATCACTCTCGCATGGAGAGCATCCGAAACGCCTGAAGGATTTTTGTGTAATATGGATCACTCTCGCGTGGAGAGCATCTGAAACGCCTGGAGGCTTTTTGTGTAACAGATATCACTCTCGCGTGGAGAGCATCTGAAATGCCTGGAGGCTTTTTGTGTAACAGGGATCACTCTCTCATGGAGAGCATCCGAAACGCCCAGAGGATTTTTGTGTAACAGGACACGACATGACAAGTAAGGAATGTTCTTCTGGGGGGTCCACACGCACGCACACTCAGGAAACCTCTAAGGTGTCAATTATTGTTATTTCGTGCTTAGACTTCGTCGTCAAGTCTAAGCTATCAAGGGGTGTCCCGGACGTTATCATTTCACGTCCGGTTCTCTTTTTCAAAGTTTACAATTCTAAGAAAGAAGTGGCCTAGACGCAGCCGTAACTACACAAGTGTAAACACTTGCATGCTGATGCGAGTGCGTCGTCGGTCTGGAGCGTCTCGTCAAAGTGGCGCGTCGGCGAGGGTCCGTCCCTTGGGAGCGTCGCTTCGTGGTCCGAGTGTCGGGTAGGGTTCGCTGAAATGAATTTAGGGGACGATATCAGGTCACGTTTTAGCAATCCTATTAGGTGTATCTCTAGGTTAAGCGTGACTATCCTATCGGTTCCAAGATGCGATGTTTAATAGTCAGATTCTACTCTACAGTTCTCTACATCGACATCTACCCTCTGTGCACAGTCATAAGTCCGGTCGATGATCTAGATTAGCACAACATTTTAAAGGGGCACAAAAGTAAATTTAGTGATATTAAGTTGTTGATTTTTAGTTAGGGTTCAGATGACGTATATTTTGGGTTGCTACGAGTATTGGACACCAACCTGGTTCGACGGTCACGTGTAAGTTTGATGTCGGATATGAAAATGGCAACGAATCGTGTCGCCTTCAGTTACTCGACTGCGGTAGCGCGGGTCTATCTACGTCATAGTTTCGTGATATTAAGCAGTAGGGTTTAACCCGGATGACAAACTAATGCCACATAATAATTGACATATTACTAACCATTTATTTAATGCACATATTAGTAAAATTTGTTAATAACAAGTATTATTAACCTAGCAGATATATTACTAACAGTCCTATGTTATATAAATAATCTAGTCATTGCCCATCTTTGGGATCATGGACTTTCTGTGTTTGTGATACGTAACTAGATTTGGGATCATGGACCTTCTATGTTATATATCACAAAGAAATTTGGACAGAAAGTTACTAACCGTCATAACCCAAATTACTAACATAATATCACTAACCTTCAAGCTGTCATCCCATTTTTTTTAACATGCATGTAATGAACAGCATACTGAAGTATGTAAAACTACTCATCTATAATATTAACAAGTTGCTATATTTGATCAGGCTTACGTGTAAGTTTGCAGGGGACGACGGAGGATCGGACGTCCACGGCAGCAGCGGCGGCTAGGTGGGCGAGCTCGGTGGTTCTGACGAGAGGGAGGTGGTTGGACTTCGGCTAGAGGATGAGAGGGTGTCGCAGTCGTGAGCGAGGGCAATGTGGAGGCGTGCGCGCGTGCGATGGCCGGACAGCGGCGCTGCCACGGGGGGTCCGGCGGTTGCGTGGAGCAGAAGGGGCGGTCGGCAACCTGTTGTGGTTGGCCAGAGGGACAGCCGGTGATGGCCTCCTGGTGTGGGGGTTCCGTGCGAAAAGAGAGAGGGAACGAGAGGGCGGAAGTTGAACTGGGATTCTCTCTTTTTTAAGAAGAAAGAAGGCTGCTGCGATTTGATTAGCCCTAGTATTGATTTTAATATAGGCTATGGGGAAGGCATCACGTGGGGGGGGGAGACGTGGGGATGGGTTGTTGGCGTGGGATAGAGGGGAGAGACTGTTAGGATTGGATAGAATAGGGTGTTAAGATTTGATTTTATTAATAATTTGATTTCCCTTTGAACGTTTACACAGTAACTGAATTCTCATTTGTTAATTTTCACTTTATACTTCGTGTACTCAAATGCAAGTATTTCTTAAATGAAGTAATAAAAAATATTGTACACTAATAAAGAATTAGAACCAACTGATTTTGAATTATGAGATAAGTCAAATTTCTCATTTTTAAATGAACAATGATAACCAAATTTGTCCAAAACAGAAATAAAAATCAAATTCTATTTAAAATGGTACAATAAATGTCTCATTAAGATCCAAATACAATCTAGTCTTTAATAATAACAAAAAAATTGCAATTGCTTCAGTTTGAACCGTGTTTCCATCACCTACATGGATGTATCTTTCACCATCACTCGACTTTAGGCATCTTAGGCAACCATGCATAGACCCAATGATGTAATTGGTTATACCATGATCTTTCCATCATGTGTCTATTAGTTTCGAAGTTAAATTAACTTCAGAACAAATCAAATTAAGAAGCATACCTTTCTTAGCATGCCAAGCGTGATAATTGGTGCAATGCTTCTTTATATGCCCTTCAGCTCCATAGAAGAAACAAGCATTACCTTCTGAACCATTCAGTTCAATTTGTTGTTTCTTTTGAGATGTTGTATCTGCATCTTCCTTATTTTTTTCCTTTTCTTATCCTTAGAGGTATAGGTCAGGTGAGCACTTTCTATCTTCTCTTGCTCAAGCCATTCCTCTTCCCGAACACAGTGCGAGATGAGCTCATTCAGAGACCAAGTCTCTTTCTCACAATCATAGCTCACCTTGAACTGGCTAAACTGAATAGGAAGAGATATGAGAACCAAATGCACTAGCAATTCCTCATAGAGTTCAAGCTTTAGTGCTTTCAACTTAGAAGCAAGATGCGACATTTTCAAAATGTACTCCCTGATGTTCTACGTACCCTTATACCTCATTGAAATTAGATTTGTCAAGAGTGTGTCAATTTCAACCTTTTCATTTGTGACAAATCTCTTTTCAATATCAGAAAGGAACCATTTAACTGTAGTAACTTTATCGGGCATTGTGCCCTTGAATGCTTCTGGAATGGCCTTCTTTGTAATCATCATGCACATACGATTTGACCTCTTCCCCCTTTCCAACTCACTATTTTCATCAAAGGTACTCTTATCTGTAAGAGGTGAGGGAGAGTCAGGCATCATCGCTAGGTCAAGATCCACGACCCCAAGAACTATAAGCAAGTTCTACTTCCATGCCTTGGAGTTTGAGCCATTCAAAACTGGAATTGAATTGATACTGGCAGTGATATTAGAAGGAGTTAAAGCTAAAAAGAGAACAACAACAAATATGTCACAAGTTCACATAAGTAAATTTAAAGTAACAATAAATTCAAATTAAATGCAATTCTTATCTTTCAAGATATCATGGACTCCATTAATATTTATCTTTGTACAACATATTAAATTGTAATTGATATCTTGGTGTAGTAATCAAACACTGATAAAAAGTAACATGTCAAATAATAAACATTTCTTTGGGCTGATTTATAATTTACATGTAAAGCCGAATAATTATCATGGGTTCATTACCGCAGAAGCACATATACTTATGTCAAATATTTAATCTTCCTTTCGGCCGATAAATATTCACATAAAAATAGGCATAAAACCTTTTATAGTTTGAAATAAAATTAATTTCCACAAGAAAGCCCACTTTGGTGGGGTTGTTGCAATTAACTTACTTCAAATTATATATCTAACCACGCAAAATTTGAATTTAAATTGTAGCAATATTAAATCCTGATGGGGAAAAATACATAACATCTTTTATTTCCTCCTTTAATAAGTTTAGATCCAAATTTTTAGGCAAAAATTTTATCCAACGTATGTCCATAACCTTTTATATTCCGAAATAAAATTAATTTTCACAATAAAGCCCATTTTGATGGGTTATTGTTTTAATTAAATTATTTTTAAACATATAACCAACTATGCCCATAAATTGAATTTAAATTAAAACCAAAATTTTTTAACACAATATATTCTCAAGGAAAAATATATTCGATATGCCATTTATTCTAAACTTGTTATGAATCAACTACTGGGGGAGAAACCCCCAGCCCTTTATTTATAGGCAGGATAGGAGAGTTACAAGATAAGATACATAGATATGGGCGTATCTCTAAGATACTCACAATCCTAACCAACTCTGGTTCATATCCATTCACAACACTCCCCCTTATCCAGCCATAGGTGTGGACTCTACTTATGAATACTTCAGGAATCTGAGCGTAATAGGAGTCTCACATGGGATGGATACTTCATGATCCTGAGTTGGTGAGGTTTGCCTTGTTAAAACCTTTAGCTATGGAAACCCCTGTGGGAGAAACCATAGATAAGGAAAAACAGTACAAACGCTCTTTAACTCCCCCTGATTTGTACAAGTGACTCTGCTCATGAATACTTCTGGATTCTGAGCGTCACAGAGGGGTGAATACTTCAGGATCCAAAGTTGATGTGATTTGCCTCGTTAAACCCTTTGGCTATGGAAAATCAAGTGGGAAAACCCATAGCTAAGGGAAAAGAGTACAAATTCCCTCAACTCCCCTTGATCTGTAAAAGCTCTTAGGCTTTCAGATCTCTTAGGCTTATCTCATCACTCCTATTTACAACATTCCGAAAATATACACAGATTACAAATATTATCATCATTAAGCAGCTGCTGAATCCAGAAACTCTGGAGAGGTGTGCTAAGTTTCGTCGCCTCTAATGTGGTCTTCAGACTATGTGGTCATCTCCACAGTACCAGCCTCTATCCCAGTCGTCACTGGGATTTGATGTACCACCAGGGGACCATCAAATACACCATTGGTGTGGTGAGGATCTCGGAATGGTAGGATGATATTGCCTTCATAAGTTTCTTTGTAGATCTGCATTAGATGGCCATCCCATTGTGGGTACACATTCTGTGATTTCTCTGTATAGGGACCGGACCTGTAACCTGCATTTGCATAAACATTGGAGGATGATACTTCATATTGTAAGTCCAAATCTTTCGACCCTTGAAGGAAGCACAGAAGACTTAACTCCGGTCTAATGGCCCTTTTTAGGTGCCAACTATCTCTGGCTAATGAGTTTACTGCAATTGCTATATCGGGACGCGTGCAGTTAGCCAGGAATGCCTGATTACACTTAGATAAGGGACTTTAGGACCAGTTATATCCTCCCACTCTTCCAGCGATCAGAAGGGTTCTTATTGTACATCCATTAAGTATACTAACATAGGTGTACGTTAGATGACAATGGTCCTTTTAATTTCTCCAACGCACTTCTGGGCATATGTAACAGGATTCTATGAGCCATGACTTTATATTTGCCTAGGTCTTTTTATTTCATGTTTAAAAGTCAGGCTTGAATAGATGTTTCGGTTTTCTCTTCAGGAGATCCGATGAGATTTTAGTTGTTTACAACTATGATCTCAAATCCTGCTCTTTGCTCAGATGCAAAGACAACCCTCAGTAAGAGTCATTGCTATATCAAGTGATTCTTTTGGTTGTACATTATTCTTATTATTTTTCTTCAATAGAATAGACGCCACAAAGTCTATTCAGGCATTTGTGAAAATTATCTTTACCAAAATATCCATGAAGGTATGTCGTCACAACATCCAATAACAGCATATCCAAAATTTTCCTTCGCCAAAACATAAGGTATTCGCTTTTGATAACTTAGGGAGACTGATGCATCATTTATGAGGCATGCTCATTTTAATTTGTTCGATCCCTAGTTTCAACGAAATTTTCCTTGGGCTATAGGTTGTACCTTATAGCATATGATTTTGTATTTATTTTTCTTATGTGTGTAATACTTTATTTTATCCATAGGTTTGACACCTTTTGGTGTCTAGACTTCAGGTCCGAACATTTTACGTTTCATAAGTGAATCCAGCTAATCTTTTATTGCCTCGTTCCACATTTGGCAAATCTCTACGTTTACATTTTAGCAACGGAGTATGGAATGATAATTTATAAACATCATCGCTTTTGCGATGTATATGGCAATATGATACATGAATACATTGTCGACAATTTATGTTCTATCTGTCCAACACATCCCCAGTACGTACAACATTTACTTTCAATTTCAGTTTTTCCTGGCAGTTCCTCTGCAGTGGATTCCGGGAAGGGTGAGGGTGTGGACAGGAGCTCATTGTCCTGTGGTAGTATTGTCTTAAGGTCTCCAGGAGTTTCTATCCTTGGAGCCTAGTGGTCTGCCTCTTTTCTGTTAAGGATCAGCCACTTATGCTGCTGGTGGATTGCATCCATTCTCGAGGATGTCAATCCTAGCAGGAGTTTTTGCAGCAGGGATGTGTGATTTGACAATTTCTGGTTGTCAGTAAATGAGTCCGGTAACTGGTGAACATTGTTCTATATGTGGAGGATCTTCAGGATCTCATCTTCACATTGTTTTGTTACCGGATCAAGGTGGGTCGAACTTTTTGTATCCCACGTTATAATCTGCTTTGCACAAGATTTCTCAGTGTCTATGCCTATTTTGGGGAAACTAGTCTCATCAAAATCACAGTATTCAAGATGTGTGTTAAATGTGTCCCCCGTTTGGGGTTTAGGTATCTTATAAGTGAGGGTGAGTCAAACCCTATATGGATACCTAGGCGACATTGAGAACCGTTTTGGTCCTCTGTGGTGATGCAATGGGGATTTAAACTGCGCGACCGATGATTCTCAGATGAGAAATGTTCGATGGCATTCCATATGCAAGTTGCATTGGAGACTCTGACCTCCAAAGGGTCTTATTTTCATTTACGATGCAGCATATAGAATTTGCATGTCCCCATGCATCCACCAGCAATCGGGATATCATTAACAATGGACGTGCAGTAAATTGAAGTCTTTATAGAAGTGACTTTGCCGACCCATTTTGGGTATGAACATGAGGCACTGTTGTCACGACCACTCCTGGTCGTACGTATTTTGTGCGCAGGTTGATCCGTGTGCGTATTTCCGTATTTGGTTTTATTATTGCAATTCTGTAGTTTTGACGAGCGACCGAACCTCGTATTCATGACCCTCTCGGAGGCACGATCGCCCCGGTATCTTGTTTATAATTTTTGGATGCCGAGGGGTAAGTTTGTAATAATCTTATTAATTATACTATTGTCATTCTTAACTAAAATGTTTTTAAAACTCTAACCATTAGAATAATCCAACGTTGGATGAAGGCTGTGGGATTTTTTTGAAATCAATTTTCAAATGATTTGAAAGGATTAGAATCAAATGAAATCAAATTTTTAATACTAACCTATTTATACCTTATGCTGTTAAATCAATCTTAACCAATTATATTGTATCCCAACATACTTTCCCCTATCCCACTTCTCCACGTCATGGACCTGTCTCCCACGTTCACCCTCTCAGCCTTCACCCTATTTCCTATATAAAACAACCCCATGAGGACACAACACCCAGTTTCCCTATTAAAGAAAAAAAACCCTTAGGCCTGTGAAATAGCAGCCGCCCTCTCCTATTTAATCAGAGTCTAGGGTTATTTATATCTCCCAGCAACCAATAGCAGCGCGCCGTTCTTTTCTTCACGCAAAACCTCTCCACGTGGGCTGCCCTCTGACCTTTGCTCATTCTCGCCGGTGACCTAACCCCCTCCGGCCTGTCCCTGCACCGACTGACGGTCGGACCTCCTCCCCGACCATCCGCCGGTGGCCACCGCCCCGTTTTCCGTCGGCTGTGCGACTTCCGAGCACGGCAGCGCGCAAGCGAGCTACAGCATCCACCGGCGCTGCCACGACGTCGGCAGTGATCTCCAGGCGCTCTCGCGGTGACAGACCCCGATGCTGTCCTCTCCTCACGCTCCACCGCAAGACGCGTCACCCCGGGCCTCCGCCGCACCACCCTTACTCGCCACCATCTTCTACCTCCAAGCACAAGGGGAGACTCTCCAAAACAGTAAGTTTTAGTACCAAATACCTTTAGAAATTATATATATATTATTATATGATTAGAAAATGTATGCCTTTCAAGAATTTTAATCAGCAAGCTCTTTTGTTAACAAGTGTTATAATCACTTCGTGCTAAGAATAAGTACAAACCAGAGGTTTATAATATTAGCAACGTGAGTTAGTGTTTTAATAACTGCCATAATAAGTACTGCATGCTCTTTATAATAGGTTAAAGTTGACTCTTTTGGTATTAAGCTATAGGTGTTTCTCAAGAGGACATGATGAGCAGTAGTTATAATTATATGCAAACAGTACCCTATGATATGTATAGGCCAGGTAATAACTGGTAGGCTAAAAAATGCTATGAGAGAATAGTTGAATGTTTCACACTACAATAAGGATAAGTACATACCCTATCTCTATAGTGAGCGGTTGTGTTTTCTTATATGAACAGCAGTGGTGATAATTATATGCAAACAGTACCCTATGATATGTATAGGCCAGGTAATAACTGGTAGGCTAAAAAATGCTATGAGAGAATAGTTGAATGTTTCACACTACAATAAGGATAAGTACATACCCTATCTCTATAGTGAGTGTTTGTGTTTTCTTATATGAACAGTAGAACCCCTTGACCGAACAGTTACCTTTCCCTACGCATGAGCAAGGCCCAGGAGAACCGTTTGTCCCAACATGTTCGTGATACAGGATCCAACCCCTGACGTCGCTACCCGACGTCAGAGAAGCTCTCGTGTCGTGTTGAGGTGAGATCTGCTCCTTAGGAATCACACTTGACTGTTAATCAACTAAAATTGGTGATTTCTAATGGTTGTGATTCGCTAATCAAGATTAATAAATTGGGTTGTAGGCTGGACTGCGCCCTGAGAACGTAGGTAGGTTGTACTCTGGTTGGTCGTGACTCCAGGTTGGTTGTGCAGGCAAGTGAAACTTGCCAACTCTTGTGTATGGCCATGTTTTTAGGCCACTTCCTTGTTTTTAGCATAAAAGAGACTAGTCAGTGAAATGATAGCTGGCTAGACGCCTACTTGATCTAGTTTGACAACGAAACTAGATCCGTCACCTAAATTGATCTAGCTTTACAACGAAGCTAGATCCAACTCTTTAAACTTGTTAATCATGCATACTAAACTGTCACGTTTACTTTCCTTATCTGTACGCACTTTTAACTGCCATGCATTGCATCGTACATGTCATCCAAATTGATTGTTGCATCGTAGCACACGCTACAAAATACTTGTACAATCCGTGTTTCCGTGTTTTCGGCTAGGTGCACCCATATGCCATACTTGTTAAAAACACTTCCTGGCTTGTGATCCAGAAGCGAGCATTCCGTGTTCGGGGGTAAGGCCCTGGCTCGATACACGTGGAGGGGTAGGGATAAACGGTCACCTGAGCTTAGGAGTGGCCCGATCAGCCACTCTTGCCAGAAGGCGAAATCTCTGTGCACGATGTGCTTACTTTACTTGTCTTGTACTAGTGAGTGTTACTTGTATAACTTGTCATCCATGCCATGCTTAAATGCCATACTCGTACTTTACTTTACTTTACTTGTTGTACTCATACTTTAACTGCCATGTCATTGCATTCATGCTAGAACTGCTAGGTTGCTTACTTTCACTTTCAGTTTTCTTGCACAAGTCTCTTGTAGACTTGCTGACATGTGCCCCTTGCTCTTTTGGGTGTCACATGTTAGACCCTGAGCCAGAGACCGTTACTGAGTACGTGGTGTTTTGTTGACGCTGAGCCTGAGTCCATGTCTGCCCAGGAGGAGTTTTGTGGACACCGGTGACCCCTCTGAGTGACTTTTCTGAGCTTCCTTTTATTTTAGGTTTTCTATTAGTTGTCGGTGCGTAGCACCTTTGTTTTGTACGCTGTACTTTTGTTGGCCATGTTTGGGCCTTTAGACTCTCTTTTATTTCAGCCTGGTGGCTTTTTCTGTGATGTTGAAACTTATTTTATGGATATTCTGAGATATCTCTTTTGTCTCATTTCATTATTATTATCTTTGTTTCGTTCGCGTTGCAAGGACCTGCAGTTTTAAATTTGATTGACGCTTATCGGACTTGCAGCTTTGCAGCTTCAAGTCTGAGCGGACCTTCTCACACTTCGCCTCCATATTTTTGGGAAGCGGGGCGTGACAGGTTTTGTTGGTGGCCCATGCAGGTCCAGTCTTGCAATTGCGAATTAACGGAACAACGATAATAACGGAATGTCCATTAAATAAATTGCAACATCCGAGTCATAAGCCCTGATTCTAGTCGCTTTCTTATGACACTAGGTGGTAAGAAGACTTAGTTAGACGTCGGTGTTTGCTAGATATAGGCCCTGATTGTTAGTTAGACTCCCTGCTAGCAATTGATTTAATCGTCGTAGGAGTTACCTTAGTGGTTCTTGTCTAACCCTAACCATATCAGACTTCTAGAATTTATTTAGTTGTTTGCTTGGGTTCATCGATTCCGGACCGAGCTGAGCGCATTTCATTACCGTCTAGCTCCTTAGAAAGTTTTAGCGCTTAGTTCTTAATCTTTAGTTGATCGACTGCAGGAGTTTCCCCGTAGATTTCCTGATTCATATCCTAAGCGTATGTATGTTTCGATCATGCGACCAATTCCTTGTCTCGATTCACGTGATCACCACATTACGATAATCGTTGACTTTCAAATGTCCTCTTTCGCAAAGCTTGATTTTTCCAAAGTTATTTTTTGATTTACCTTATTAAAATTTTTCGCTAAGTTTAAATTTTGTTTTAAACTCTCTACGTATATATATTCAAAATTCCTCACTTTGTGGGCGAGTCAAAATTCCTTGTAGATTTTGAAGTCTATTGGTTGTGATTATAATTACTATCTCGTAACCATTTTCTAATCTATATTTTTCACATGTCGGTTTAAAGACTCTATTACTATTTTGAAAATTCGATATACCATTTTTCCTAAACTATGAGATTCATTTTAATCGCTTAGCATCCATACTTTAAAATCTTCTCCAAGCTAAATAGAATTTCAATTATTATAAATATATATATCAGTTTTAGGATTCGTGGTACTCGTACTTAAAGATCTTTGTATAAACCAGTTCGTTTGGCAAGTCCGGGTTTCTCTAAAAGTATTTTCAATATTATTTATTTAATATTTCTCTCCAGCTTTAAGACTTGGAAAATATTCCATACACTATAGTTAATTTAGTTTCATTCTTTGAATTTCAAACCTTTGACAACACTATATTAAATTACTGTCGTATGAATGATTTGCTTCCTTTTCATAATAATTTTCGATAAGTCAATAAACCATTTTCTGTTATTATGATTATTCGACTCAAACTTATTTTGAACAACTCGTTTTATCGATCTCCAAATATTTTATACAGACGAGGACTCCAACTTTTGAAGTACAATAGTTTTCAAATTTCACGTATTATAGCTTATGTTATTTACACTACTTTTCTGTATCCTATAAGAGTATCACTACATCTCCCTTTCCTCTACCTAAACATCACAATTGAGTCAATGTTTCATCTAACCATGCTGCCTCCTTTTAGTCGTCCTATCTGAATTCGTGCTTATCGATCCTTCCCTCGTCACGCTTTCGACCTCCCTCTATTGCTTAGTCTTTAGTGCTCGTCAATAACTGTGTTAATTCTAATTTGTTAGTAGACTCTTGGACCTTTGTGAGGTGTCGTGGTGCATGTACCTGAGTTGAGTGTGTGGGCTTGAATGAGTGTACTCCCATGTAGAATAATAATGTTTGCATATTGTGTGATATGTGCATTTTCTGAGTTATTCGTGATGACATGAAGTTGGATGTGTGTTAGTATTTATAGATATGTGTGAGGATAGCTATACCACTCTAGGAACGTCTGAGTATATATGAATCATCGTTGAAATATCTAATGGGGTGTATGTAGTTGGAGATACTTATAATGGTTGAAATAATATGTTGGTAAAGCTATGTGTATGCTAGGTGTGATAATAATAGGTGTACGTATAGTTAAGTGAGTAGGCCTATTATATGACCTATATGTTAGTGCGTGTGGGCGTGTGCTCGTACGTAAATACGTGTTGTGCTTAGACGTAAGTAGTTATGTATTTGATGCATGAGTATAGGCGACATACGTATGGTAATAGGATTATACTTTTGCAAATATTGATTGCCTTGATGGGATGTCATGTGTGTGCGTGTATACCATGAGGTATACACGATTATAGTGTGTCTTAAACTAGGTATGGATAAGTAGATGTGTTGGTATACTAATTATAGGTAGATGACTATGGTGTGAATATAGATATATTACAAGTATGTGACTATACAATGAATGCACGTATTAGAGAGTGTATTATAATTATACGTGTGCTGATGTCTGTAATATTATTATGGTATACGTGGGTGTTACCCGACTAGATATTAAGTGTGATTGACGTTACGGTATGTATAAGGTTATATTGGTAGATGTGTAAACATTGGAGTGGTATTGGTATAGGAATAAATACCATGTTATGTATATAGAGTATTCTGATATGTGTTTCGAGTCTCACTCAAGCTTGAGTGGGTATACTCTAAGTATACTGTTATGGGTGTCTGTGGTGTGAATATAGCAATGTTTGATGTATGTATAGTGATAGGAGTGTTTGTGCCTGGTTGTGTTATGCACATGATTGTGGGTCGCCATACTAGTATATAGTTATAGGTGTTGGTCTTGTGGTATAGTTGTTTACTAAGGACTTGCCTGTGTGAACGTATGTGTTCTAGCTAAACTAGGTGTGTAGATGTGATAAGTATATAATGGTATGATTGGTAAATATGAATGAAATGCTAGCGTGTGTGGTTGTGCACCATGCACGAGTAAGTATGTGCATAGTTATAAGTATTGGTGACTATGATATGTATGGCGTGTCGTGAATATAGTTATAGGACCGTATGTGAGGTGATTATATGGTGAAATATTTGCATGCATTTGGATGACTATAACTGTGAAATTATGGTAGTGGTGAATGTATCTTAGATGTAGTAACGAATCTAATATTGTGTGGTGTGATTACACGTGTTGATATGTTGGGTGTTGGTTGTATACTAGGAGATATAGGGATTAGTTATCCATGATGTTGTGCATAGGTAGTTATCTATATATGAAGAAATACGATTGTACTTGCTGGTGTGAACTATTTTTTTTATGTAAGTATGTGTACCAGGGTTATGTAATAAGTGAGTAATAGTTATATAAGGATGTATGTGACTACATGAATGATTGAAGTATGCGTATGAATTTGACTGCCTATAATAGGTATACGTAAAGAGAGTGCATTTGTATACGTGTATGTTGTATTAATGTTTGACTATCTAGTGCAATATTAGCACGTGTAGTGATTATACCTGGTTGAATTATAGTGTGATGTGATTGGGGTAGTTGCTAGGAAACTAGCAGATATGTTATTCATATTTAGAAAGTCCGAGGACGGACTTTATTCTAAGGTGGGTAGGATGTCACGACCACTTCTGGTCGTACGTATTTTGGGCGCAGGTTGATCCGTGTGCGTATTTCCGTATTTGGTTTTATTATTGTAATTCCGTAGTTTTGACGCGCGACCGAACCCCATATTCATGACCCTCTCGGAGGCACGATCGCCCCGGTATCTTGTTTATAATTTTTGGATGCCGAGGGGTAAGTTTGTAATAATCTTATTAATTATACTATTGTCATTCTTAACTAAAATGTTTTTAAAACTCTAACCATTAGAATAATCCAACGTTGGATGAAGGCTGTGGGATTTTTTTGAAATCAATTTTCAAACGATTTGAAAGGATTAGAATCAAATGAAATCAAATTTTTAATACTAACCTATTTATACCTTATGTTGCTAAATCAATCTTAACCAATTATATTGTATCCCAACATACTTTCCCCTATCCCACTTCTCCACGTCATGGACCTGTCTCCCACGTTCACCCTCTCAGCCTTCACCCTATTTCCTATATAAAACAACCCCATGAGGACACAACACCCAGTTTCCCTATTAAAGAAAAAAAACCCTTAGGCCTGTGAAATAGCCGCCGCCCTCTCCTATTTAATCAGAGTCTAGGGTTATTTATATCTCCCAGCAACCAATAGCAGCGTGTCGTTCTTTTCTTCACGCAAAACCTCTCCACGTGGGCTGCTCTCCGACCTTTGCTCATTCTCGCCAGTGACCTAACCCCCTCCGGCCTGTCCCTGCACCGACTGGCGGTCGGACCTCCTCCCCGACCATCCGCCGGTGGCCACCGCCCCGTTTTCCGTCGGTTGTGCGACTTCCGAGCACGGCAGCGCGCAAGCGAGCTACAGCGTCCACTGACGCAGCCACGAGGTCGACGGTGATCTCCAGGTGCTCTCGCAGTGACAGACCCCGGTGCTGTCCTCTCCTCGCGCTCCACCGCAAGACGCGTCACCCCGGGCTTCCGCCGCACCACCCTTACTCGCCACCATCTTCTACCTCCAAGCACAAGGGGAGACTCTCCAAAACAGTAAGTTTTAGTACCAAATACCTTTAGAAATTATATACATATTATTATATGATTAGAAAACGTATGCCTTTCAAGAATTTTAATCAGCAAGCTCTTTTGTTAACAAGTGTTATAATCACTTCATGCTAAGAATAAGTACAAACCAGAGGTTTATAATATTAGCAACGTGAGTTAGTGTTTTAATAACTGCCATAATAAGTACTGCATGCTCTTTATAATAGGTTAAAGTTGACTCTTTTGGTATTAAGCTATAGGTGTTTCTCAAGAGGACATGATGAGCAGTAGTTATAATTATATGCAAACAGTACCCTATGATATGTATAGGCCAGGTAATAACTGGTAGGCTAAAAATGCTATGAGAGAATAGTTGAATGTTTCACACTACAATAAGGATAAGTACATACCCTATCTCTATAATGAGTGGTTGTGTTTTCTTATATGAACAGCAGTAGTTATAATTATATGCAAACAGTACCCTATGATATGTATAGGCCAGGTAATAACTGGTAGGCTAAAAAATGCTATGAGAGAATAGTTGAATGTTTCACACTACAATAAGGATAAGTACATACCCTATCTCTATAGTGAGTGGTTGTGTTTTCTTATATGAACAGTAGCACCCCTTGACCGAACAGTTACCTTTCCCTACGCATGAGCAAGGCCCAGGAGAACCGTTTGTCCTAACATGTTCGTGATACCGGATCCAACCCCTGACGTCGCTACCCGACATCAGAGAAGCTCTTGTGTCGTGTTGAGGTGAGATCTGCTCCTTATGAATCACACTTGACTGTTAATCAACTAAAATTGGTGATTTATGATGGTTGTGATTCGCTAATCAAGATTAATAAATTGGGTTGTAGGCTGGACTGCGCCCTGAGCACGTAGGTAGGTTGTACTCTGGTTGGTCGTGACTCCAGCTTGGTTGTGCAGGCAAGTGAAACTTGCCAACTCTTGTGTAGGGCCATGTTTTTAGGCCACTTTCTTGTTTTTAGCGTAAAAGAGACTAGTCAGTGAAATGATAGCTGGCTAGACGCCTACTTGATCTAGTTTAACAACGAAACTAGATCCGTCACCTAAATTGATCTAGCTTGACAACGAAGCTAGATCCAACTCTTTAAACTTGTTAATCATGCATACTAAACTGTCACGTTTACTTTCCTTATCTGTACGCACTTTTAACTGCCATGCATTGCATCGTACATGTCATCCTAATTGATTGTTGCATCGTAGCACACGCTACAAAATACTTGTACAATCCGTGTTTCCGTGTTTCCGGCTAGGTGCACCCCTATGCCATACTTGTTAAAAACACTTCCTGGCTCATGATCCAGAAGCGAGCATTCCGTGTTCGGGGGTAAGGCCCTGGCTCGATACACGTGGAGGGGTAGGGATAAACGGTCACCTGAGCTTAGGAGTGGCCCGATCAGCCACTCTAGCCAGAAGGCGGAATCTCTGTGCACGAGGTGCTTACTTTACTTGTCTTATACTAGTGAGTGTTACTTGTATAACATGTCATCCATGCCATGCTTAAATACCATACTCGTACTTTACTTTACTTTACTCGTTGTACTCATACTTTAACTGCCATGTCATTGCATTCATGCTAGAACTGCTAGGTTGCTTACTTTCACTTTCAGTTTCCTTGCACAAGTCTCTTGTAGACTTGCTGACATGTGCCCCTTGCTCTTTTGGGTGTCACATGTTAGACCCTGAGCCAGAGACCGTTGCTGAGTACGTGGTGTTTTGTTGACGCTGAGCCTGAGTCCATGTCTGCCCAGGAGGAGTTTTGTGGACACCGGTGACCCCTCTGAGTGACTTTTCTGAGCTTCCTTTTATTTTAGGTTTTCTGTTAGTTGTCGGTGCGTAGCACCTTTGTTTTGTACGCTGTACTTTTGTTGGCCATGTTTGGGCCTTTAGACTCTCTTTTATTTCAGCCTGGTGGCTTTTTCTGTGATGTTGAAACTTATTTTATGGATATTCTGAGATATCTCTTTTGTCTCATTTCATTATTATTATCTTTGTTTCGTTCGCGTTGCAAGGACCTGCAGTTTTAAATTTGATTGACGCTTATCGGACTTGCAGCTTTGCAGCTTCAAGTCTGAGCGGACCTTCTCACGCTTCGCCTCCATATTTATGGGAAGCGGGGCGTGACAGGTTTTGTTGGTGGCCCATGCAGGTCCAGTCTTGCAATTGCGAATTAACGGAACAACGATAATAACGGAATGTCCATTAAATAAATTGCAACATCCGAGTCATAAGCCCTGAGTCTAGTCGCTTTCTTATGACACTAGGTGGTAAGAAGACTTAGTTAGACGTCGGTGTTTGCTAGATATGGGCCCTGATTGTTAGTTAGACTCCCTGCTAGCAATTGATTTAATCGTCGTAGGAGTTACCTTAGTGGTTCTTGTCTAACCCTAACCATATCAGACTTCTAGAATTTCTTTAGTCGTTCGCTTGGGTTCATCGATTCCGGACCGAGCTGAGCGCATTTCATTACCGTCTAGCTCCTTAGAAAGTTTTAGCGCTTAGTTCTTAATCTTTAGTTGGTCCACTGCAGGAGTTTCCCCGTAGATTTTCCTGATTCATATCCTAAGCGTATGTATGTTTCGATCATGCGACCAATTCCTTGTCTCGATTCACGTGATCACCACATTACGATAATCGTTGACTTTCAAATGTCCTCTTTCGCAAAGCTTGATTTTTCCAAAGTTATTTTTCGATTTACCTTATTAAAAGTTTTTGCTAAGTTTAAATTTTGTTTTAAACTCTCTACGTATATATATTCAAAATTCCTCACTTTGTGGGCGAGTCAAAATTCCTTGTAGATTTTGAAGTCTATTGGTTGTGATTATAATTACTATCTCGTAACCATTTTCTAATCTATATTTTTCACATGTCGGTTTAAAGACTCTATTACTATTTTGAAAATTCGATATACCATTTTTCCTAAACTATGAGATTCATTTTAATCGCTTAGCATCCATACTTTAAAATCTTCTCCAAGCTAAATAGAATTTCAATTATTATAAATATATATATCAGTTTTAGGATTCGTGGTACTCGTACTTAAAGATCTTTGTATAAACCAGTTCGTTTGGCAAGTCCGGGTTTCTCTAAAAGTATTTTCAATATTATTTATTTAATATTTCTCTCCAGCTTTAAGACTTGGAAAATATTCCATACACTATAGTTAATTTAGTTTCATTCTTTGAATTTCAAACCTTTGACAACACTATATTAAATTACTGTCGTATGAATGATTTGCTTCCTTTTCATAATAATTTTCGATAAGTCAATAAACCATTTTCTGTTATTATGATTATTCGACTCAAACTTATTTTGAACAACTCGTTTTATCGATCTCCAAATATTTTATACAGACGAGGACTCCAACTTTTGAAGTACAATAGTTTTCAAATTTCACGTATTATAGCTTATGTTATTTACACTACTTTTCTGTATCCTATAAGAGTATCACTACATCTCCCTTTCCTCTACCTAAACATCACAATTGAGTCAATGTTTCATCTAACCATGCTGCCTCCTTTTAGTCGTCCTATCTGAATTCGTGCTTATCGATCCTTCCCTCGTCACGCTTTCGACCTCCCTCTATTGCTTAGTCTTTAGTGCTCGTCAATAACTGTGTTAATTCTAATTTGTTAGTAGACTCTTGGACCTTTGTGAGGTGTCGTGGTGCATGTACCTGAGTTGAGTGTGTGGGCTTGAATGAGTGTACTCCCATGTAGAATAATAATGTTTGCATATTGTGTGATATGTGCATTTTCTGAGTTATTCGTGATGACATGAAGTTGGATGTGTGTTAGTATTTATAGATATGTGTGAGGATAGCTATACCACTCTAGGAACGTCTGAGTATATATGAATCATCGTTGAAATATCTAATGGGGTGTATGTAGTTGGAGATACTTATAATGGTTGAAATAATATGTTGGTAAAGCTATGTGTATGCTAGGTGTGATAATAATAGGTGTACGTATATTTAAGTGAGTAGGCCTATTATATGACCTATATGTTAGTGCGTGTGGGCGTGTGCTCGTACGTAAATACGTGTTGTGCTTAGACGTAAGTAGTTATGTATTTGATGCATGAGTATAGGCGACATACGTATGGTAATAGGATTATACTTTTGCAAACATTGATTGCCTTGATGGGATGTCATGTGTGTGCGTGTATACCATGAGGTATACACGATTATAGTGTGTCTTAAACTAGGTATGGATAAGTAGATGTGTTGGTATACTAATTATAGGTAGATGACTATGGTGTGAATATAGATATATTACAAGTATGTGACTATACAATGAATGCACGTATTAGAGAGTGTATTATAATTATACGTGTGCTGATGTCTGTAATATTATTATGGTATACGTGGGTGTTACCCGACTAGATATTAAGTGTGATTGACGTTACGGTATGTATAAGGTTATATTGGTAGATGTGTAAACATTGGAGTGGTATTGGTATAGGAATAAATACCGTGTTACGTATATAGAGTATTCTGATATGTGTTTCGAGTCTCACTCAAGCTTGAGTGGGTATACTCTAAGTATACTGTTATGGGTGTCTATGGTGTGAATATATCAATGTTTGATGTATGTATAGTGATAGGAGTGTTTGTGCCTGGTTGTGTTACGCACATGATTGTGGGTCGCCATACTAGTATATAGTTATAGGTGTTGGTCTTGTGGTATAGTTGTTTACTAAGGACTTGCATGTGTGAACGTATGTGTTCTAGCTAAACTAGGCGTGTAGATGTGATAAGTATATAGTGGTATGATTGGTAAATATGAATGAAATGCTAGCGTGTGTGGTTGTGCACCATGCACGAGTAAGTATGTGCATAGTTATAAGTATTGGTGACTATGATATGTATGGCGTGTCGTGAATATTGTTATAGGACCGTATGTGAGGTGATTATATGGTGAAATATTTGCGTGCATTTGGATGACTATAACTGTGAAATTATGGTAGTGGTGAATGTATCTTAGATGTAGTAACGAATCTAATATTGTGTGGTGTGATTACACGTGTTGATATGTTGGGTGTTGGTTGTATACTAGGAGATATAGGGATTAGTTATCCATGATGTTGTGCATAGGTAGTTATCTATATATGAAGAAATACGATTGTACTTGCTGGTGTGAACTATTTTTTTTATGTAAGTATGTGTACCAGGGTTATGTAATAAGTGAGTAATAGTTATATAAGGATGTATGTGACTACATGAATGATTGAAGTATGCGTATGAATTTGACTGCCTATAATAGGTATACGTAAAGAGAGTGCATCTGTATACATGTATGTTGTATTAATGTTTGACTATCTAGTGCAATATTAGCACGTGTAGTGATTATACCTGGTTGAATTATAGTGTGATGTGATTGGGGTAGTTGCTAGGAAACTAGCAGATATGTTATTCATATTTAGAAAGTCCGAGGACGGACTTTATTCTAAGGTGGGTAGGATGTCACAACCACTTCTGGTAGTACGTATTTTGTGCTCAGGTTGATCCGTATGCGTATTTCCGTATTTGGTTTTATTATTGTAATTCCGTAGTTTTGACGCGTGACCGAACCCCGTATTCATGACCCTCTCGGAGGCACGATCGCCCCGGTATCTTGTTTATAATTTTTGGATGCCGAGGAGTAAGTTTGTAATAATCTTATTAATTATACTATTGTCATTCTTAGCTAAAATGTTTTTAAAACTCTAACCATTAGAATAATCCAACGTTGGATGAAGGCTGTGGGATTTTTTTGAAATCAATTTTCAAACGATTTGAAAGGATTAGAATCAAATGAAATCAAATTTTTAATACTAACCTATTTATACCTTATGTTGTTAAATCAATCTTAACCAATTATATTGTATCCCAACATACTTTCCCCTATCCCACTTCTCCACGTCATGGACCTGTCTCCCACGTTCACCCTCTCAGCCTTCACCCTATTTCCTATATAAAACAACCCCATGAGGACACAACACCCAGTTTCCCTATTAAAGAAAAAAAACCCTTAGGCCTGTGAAATAGCCACCGCCCTCTCCTATTTAATCAGAGTCTAGGGTTATTTATATCTCCCAGCAACCAATAGCAGCGCGCCGTTCTTTTCTTCTCGCAAAACCTCTCCACGTGGGCTGCTCTCCAACCTTTGCTCATTCTCGCCGGTGACCTAACCCCCTCCGGCCTGTCCCTGCACCGACTGGCGGTCGGACCTCCACCCCGACCATCCGCCGATGGCCACCGCCCTGTTTTCCGTCGGCTGTGCGACTTCCGAGCACGGCAGCGTGTAAGCGAGCTACAGCGTCCACCGACGCTGCCACGACGTCGGCGGTGATCTCCAGGCGCTCTCGCGGTGACAGACCCCGGTGATGTCCTCTCCTCGCGCTCCACCGCAAGACGTGTCACCCCGGGCCTCCGCCGCACCACCCTTACTCGCCACCATCTTCTACCTCCAAGCACAAGGGGAGACTCTCCAAAACAGTAAGTTTTAGTACCAAATACCTTTAGAAATTATATATATATTATTATATGATTAGAAAACGTATGCCTTTCAAGAATTTTAATCAGCAAGCTCTTTTGTTAACAAGTGTTATAATCACTTCATGCTAAGAATAAGTACAAACTAGAGGTTTATAATATTAGCAACGTGAGTTAGTGTTTTAATAACTGCCATAATAAGTACTGCATGCTCTTTATAATAGGTTAAAGTTGACTCTTTTGGTATTAAGCTATAGGTGTTTCTCAAGAGGACATGATGAGCAGTAGTTATAATTATATGCAAACAGTACCCTATGATATGTATAGGCCAGGTAATAACTGGTAGGCTAAAAAATGCTATGAGAGAATAGTTGAATGTTTCACACTACAATAAGGATAAGTACATACCCTATCTCTATAGTGAGCGGTTGTGTTTACTTATATGAAAAGCAGTAGTTATAATTATATGCAAACAGTACCCTATGATATGTATAGGCCAGGTAATAACTGGTAGGCTAAAATGCTATGAGAGAATAGTTGAATGTTTCACACTATAATAAGGATAAGTACATACCCTATCTCTATAGTGAGTGGTTGCGTTTTCTTATATGAACAGTAGCACCCCTTGACCGAACAGTTACCTTTCCCTACGCATGAGCAAGGCCCAGGAGAACCGTTTGTCCCAACATGTTCGTGATACCGGATCCAACCCCTGACGTCGCTACCCGACGTCAGAGAAGCTCTCGTGTCGTGTTGAGATGAGATCTACTCCTTAGGAATCACACTTTACTGTTAATCAACTAAAATTGGTGATTTCTGATGGTTGTGATTCGCTAATCAAGATTAATAAATTGGGTTGTATGCTGGACTGCGCCCTGAGCACGTAGGTAGGTTGTACTCTGGTTGGTCGTGACTCCAGCGTGGTTGTGCAGGCAAGTGAAACTTTCCAACTCTTGTGTAGGGCCATGTTTTTAGGCCACTTCCTTGTTTTTAGCGTAAAAGAGACTAGTCAGTGAAATGATAGCTGGCTAGACGCCTACTTGATCTAGTTTGACAACGAAACTAGATCCGTCACCTAAATTGATCTAGCTTGACAACGAAGCTAGATCCAACTCTTTAAACTTGTTAATCATGCATACTAAACTGTCACGTTTACTTTCCTTATCTGTACGCACTTTTAACTGCCATGCATTGCATCGTACATGTCATCCAAATTGATTGTTGCATCGTAGCACACGCTACAAAATACTTGTACAATCCGTGTTTCCGTGTTTCCGGCTAGGTGCACCTCATATGCCATACTTGTTAAAAACACTTCCTGGCTCGTGATCCAGAAGCGAGCATTCCGTGTTCGGGGGTAAGGCCCTGGCTCGATACACGTGGAGGGGTAGGGATAAACGGTCACCTGAGCTTAGGAGTGGCCCGATCAGCCACTCTAGCCAGAAGGCGGAATCTCTGTGCACGAGGTGCTTACTTTACTTGTCTTGTACTAGTGAGTGTTACTTGTATAACTTGTCATCCATGACATGCTTAAATATCATACTCGTACTTTACTTTACTTTACTTGTTGTACTCATACTTTAACTGCCATGTCATTGCATTCATGCTAGAACTGCTAGGTTGCTTACTTTCACTTTCAGTTTTCTTGCACAAGTTTCTTGTAGACTTGCTGACATGTGCCCCTTGCTCTTTTGGGTGTCACATGTTAGACCCTGAGCCAGAGACCGTTGCTGAGTACGTGGTGTTTTGTTGACGCTGAGCCTGAGTCCATGTCTGCCCAGGAGGAGTTTTGTGGACACCGGTGACCCCTCTGAGTGACTTTTCTGAGCTTCCTTTTATTTTAGGTTTTCTGTTAGTTGTCGGTGCGTAGCACCTTTGTTTTGTACGCTGTACTTTTGTTGGCCATGTTTGGGCCTTTAGACTCTCTTTTATTTCAGCCTGGTGGCTTTTTCTGTGATGTTGAAACTTATTTTATGGATATTCTGAGATATCTCTTTTGTCTCATTTCATTATTATTATCTTTGTTTCGTTCGCGTTGCAAGGACCTGCAGTTTTAAATTTGATTGACGCTTATCGGACTTGCAGCTTTGCAGCTTCAAGTCTGAGCGGACCTTCTCACGCTTCGCCTCCATATTTATGGGAAGCGGGGCGTGACAGGTTTTGTTGGTGGCCCATGCAGGTCCAGTCTTGCAATTGCGAATTAACGGAACAACGATAATAACGGAATGTCCATTAAATAAATTGCAACATCCGAGTCATAAGCCCTGAGTCTAGTCGCTTTCTTATGACACTAGGTGGTAAGAAGACTTAGTTAGACGTCGGTGTTTGCTAGATATGGGCCCTGATTGTTAGTTAGACTCCCTGCTAGCAATTGATTTAATCGTCGTAGGAGTTACCTTAGTGGTTCTTGTCTAACCCTAACCATATCAGACTTCTAGAATTTCTTTAGTCGTTCGCTTGGGTTCATCGATTCCGGACCGAGCTGAGCGCATTTCATTACCGTCTAGCTCCTTAGAAAGTTTTAGCGCTTAGTTCTTAATCTTTAGTTGGTCCACTGCAGGAGTTTCCCCGTAGATTTTCCTGATTCATATCCTAAGCGTATGTATGTTTCGATCATGCGACCAATTCCTTGTCTCGATTCACGTGATCACCACATTACGATAATCGTTGACTTTCAAATGTCCTCTTTCGCAAAGCTTGATTTTTCCAAAGTTATTTTTCGATTTACCTTATTAAAATTTTTCGCTAAGTTTAAATTTTGTTTTAAACTCTCTACGTATATATATTCAAAATTCCTCACTTTGTGGGCGAGTCAAAATTCCTTGTAGATTTTGAAGTCTATTGGTTGTGATTATAATTACTATCTCGTAACCATTTTCTAATCTATATTTTTCACATGTCGGTTTAAAGACTCTATTACTATTTTGAAAATTCGATATACCATTTTTCCTAAACTATGAGATTCATTTTAATCGCTTAGCATCCATACTTTAAAATCTTCTCCAAGCTAAATAGAATTTCAATTATTATAAATATATATATCAGTTTTAGGATTCGTGGTACTCGTACTTAAAGATCTTTGTATAAACCAGTTCGTTTGGCAAGTCCGGGTTTCTCTAAAAGTATTTTCAATATTATTTATTTAATATTTCTCTCCAGCTTTAAGACTTGGAAAATATTCCATACACTATAGTTAATTTAGTTTCATTCTTTGAATTTCAAACCTTTGACAACACTATATTAAATTACTGTCGTATGAATGATTTGCTTCCTTTTCATAATAATTTTCGATAAGTCAATAAACCATTTTCTGTTATTATGATTATTCGACTCAAACTTATTTTGAACAACTCGTTTTATCGATCTCCAAATATTTTATACAAACGAGGACTCCAACTTTTGAAGTACAATAGTTTTCAAATTTCACGTATTATAGCTTATGTTATTTACACTACTTTTCTGTATCCTATAAGAGTATCACTACGTCTCCCTTTCCTCTACCTAAACATCACAATTGAGTCAATGTTTCATCTAACCATGCTGCCTCCTTTTATTCGTCCTATCTGAATTCGTGCTTATCGATCCTTCCCTCGTCACGCTTTCGACCTCCCTCTATTGCTTAGTCTTTAGTGCTCGTCAATAACTGTGTTAATTCTAATTTGTTAGTAGACTCTTGGACCTTTGTGAGGTGTCGTGGTGCATGTACCTGAGTTGAGTGTGTGGGCTTGAATGAGTGTACTCCCATGTAGAATAATAATGTTTGCATATTGTGTGATATGTGCATTTTCTGAGTTATTCGTGATGCCATGAAGTTGGATGTGTGTTAGTATTTATAGATATGTGTGAGGATAGATATACCACTCTAGGAACGTCTGAGTATATATGAATCATCGTTGAAATATCTAATGGGGTGTATGTAGTTGGAGATACTTATAATGGTTGAAATAATATGTTGGTAAAGCTATGTGTATGCTAGGTGTGATAATAATAGGTGTACGTATAGTTAAGTGAGTAGGCCTATTATATGACCTATATGTTAGTGCGTGTGGGCGTGTGCTCGTACGTAAATACGTGTTGTGCTTAGACGTAAGTAGTTATGTATTTGATGCATGAGTATAGGCGACATACGTATGGTAATAGGATTATACTTTTGCAAATATTGATTGCCTTGATGGGATGTCATGTGCGTGCGTGTATACCATGAGGTATACACGATTATAGTGTGTCTTAAACTAGGTATGGATAAGTAGATGTGTTGGTATACTAATTATAGGTAGATGACTATGGTGTGAATATAGATATATTACAAGTATGTGACTATACAATGAATGCACGTATTAGAGAGTGTATTATAATTATACGTGTGCTGATGTCTGTAATATTATTATGGTATACGTGGGTGTTACCCGACTAGATATTAAGTGTGATTGACGTTACGGTATGTATAAAGTTATATTGGTAGATGTGTATACATTGGAGTGGTATTGGTATAGGAATAAATACCGTGTTACGTATATAGAGTATTCTGATATGTGTTTCGAGTCTCACTCAAGCTTGAGTGGGTATACTCTAAGTATACTGTTATGGGTGTCTGTGGTGTGAATATATCAATGTTTGATGTATGTATAGTGATAGGAGTGTTTGTGCCTGGTTGTGTTACGCACATGATTGTGGGTCGCCATACTAGTATATAGTTATAGGTGTTGGTCTTGTGGTATAGTTGTTTACTAAGGACTTGCCTGTGTGAACGTATGTGTTCTAGCTAAACTAGGCGTGTAGATGTGATAAGTATATAGTGGTATGATTGGTAAATATGAATGAAATGCTAGCGTGTGTGGTTGTGCACCATGCACGAGTAAGTATGTGCATAGTTATAAGTATTGGTGACTATGATATGTATGGCGTGTCGTGAATATTGTTATAGGACCGTATGTGAGGTGATTATATGGTGAAATATTTGCGTGCATTTGGATGACTATAACTGTGAAATTATGGTAGTGGTGAATGTATCTTAGATGTAGTAACGAATCTAATATTGTGTGGTGTGATTACACGTGTTGATATGTTGGGTGTTGGTTGTATACTAGGAGATATAGGGATTAGTTATCCATGATGTTGTGCATAGGTAGTTATCTATATATGAAGAAATACGATTGTACTTGCTGGTGTGAACTATTTTTTTTATGTAAGTATGTGTACCAGGGTTATGTAATAAGTGAGTAATAGTTATATAAGGATGTATGTGACTACATGAATGATTGAAGTATGCGTATGAATTTGACTGCCTATAATAGGTATACGTAAAGAGAGTGCATCTGTATACGTGTATGTTGTATTAATGTTTGACTATCTAGTGCAATATTAGCACGTGTAGTGATTATACCTGGTTGAATTATAGTGTGATGTGATTGGGGTAGTTGCTAGGAAACTAGCAGATATGTTATTCATATTTAGAAAGTCCGAGGACGGACTTTATTCTAAGGTGGGTAGGATGTCACGACCACTTCTGGTCGTACGTATTTTGTGCGCAGGTTGATCCGTGTGCGTATTTCCGTATTTGGTTTTATTATTGTAATTCCGTAGTTTTGACGCGTGACCGAACCCCGTATTCATGACCCTCTCGGAGGCACGATCGCCCCGGTATCTTGTTTATAATTTTTGGATTCCGAGGAGTAAGTTTGTAATAATCTTATTAATTATACTATTGTCATTCTTAACTAAAATGTTTTTAAAACTCTAACCATTAGAATAATCCAACGTTGGATGAAGGCTGTGGGATTTTTTTGAAATCAATTTTCAAACGATTTGAAAGGATTAGAATCAAATGAAATCAAATTTTTAATACTAACCTTTTTATACATTATGCTGTTAAATCAATCTTAACCAATTATATTGTATCCCAATATACTTTCCCCTATCCCACTTCTCCACGTCATGGACCTGTCTCCCATGTTCACCCTCTCAGCCTTCACCCTAATTCCTATATAAAACAACCCCATGAGGACACAACACCCAGTTTCCCTATTAAAGAAAAAAAACCCTTAGGCCTGTGAAATAGCCGCCGCCCTCTCCTATTTAATCAGAGTCTAGGGTTATTTATATCTACCAGCAACCAATAGCAGCGCGCCGTTCTTTTCTTCACGCAAAACCTCTCCACGTGGGCTGCTCTCCAACCTTTGCTCATTCTCGCCGGTGACCTAACCCCCTCCGGCCTGTCCCTGCACCGACTGGCGGTCGGACCTCCTCCCCGACCATTCGCCGATGGCCACCGCCCCGTTTTCCGTCGGCTGTGCGACTTCCGAGCACGGCAGCGTGCAAGCGAGCTACAGCGTTCACCGGTGCTGCCCCGACGTCGGCGGTGATCTCCAAGCGCTCTCGCGGTGACAGACCCCGGTGATGTCCTCTCCTCGCGCTCCACCGCAAGACGTGTCACCCTGGGCCTTCGCCGCACCACCCTTATTTACCACCATCTTCTACCTCCAAGCACAAGGGGAGACTCTCCAAAACAGTAAGTTTTAGTACCAAATACCTTTAGAAATTATATATATATTATTATATGATTAGAAAACGTATGCCTTTCAAGAATTTTAATCAGCAAGCTCTTTTGTTAACAAGTGTTATAATCACTTCTTGCTAAGAATAAGTACAAACCAGAGGTTTATAATATTAGCAACGTGAGTTAGTGTTTTAATAACTGCCATAATAAGTACTGCATGCTCTTTATAATAGGTTAAAGTTGACTCTTTTGGTATTAAGCTATAGGTGTTTCTCAAGAGGACATGATGAGCAGTAGTTATAATTATATGCAAACAGTACACTATGATATGTATAGGCCAGGTAATAACTGGTAGGCTAAAAATGCTATGAGAGAATAATTGAATGTTTCACACTACAATAAGGATAAGTACATACCCTATCTCTATAGTGAGTGGTTGTGTTTTCTTATATGAACAGCAGTAGTTATAATTATATGCAAACAGTACCCTATGATATGTATAGGCCAGGTAATAACTGGTAGGCTAAAAAATGCTATGAGAGAATAGTTGAATGTTTCACACTACAATAAGGATAAGTACATACCCTATCTCTATAGTGAGTGGTTGTGTTTTCTTATATGAACAGTAGCACCCCTTGACCGAACAGTTACCTTTCCCTACGCATGAGCAAGGCCCAGGAGAACCGTTTGTCCCAACATGTTCGTGATACCGGATCTAACCCCTGACGTCGCTACCCGACGTCAGAGAAGCTCTCGTGTCGTGTTGAGATAAGATCTGCTCCTTAGGAATCACACTTGACTGTTAATCAACTAAAATTGGTGATTTCTGATGCTTGTGATTCGCTAATCAAGATTAATAAATTGGGTTGTATGCTGGACTGCACCCTGAGCACGTAGGTAGGTTGTACTCTGGTTGGTCGTGACTCCAGCTTGGTTGTGCAGGCAAGTGAAACTTGCCAACTCTTATGTAGGGCCATGTTTTTAGGCCACTTCCTTGTTTTTAGCGTAAAAGAGACTAGTCAGTGATATGATAGCTGGCTAGACGCCTACTTGATCTAGTTTGATAACGAAACTAGATCCGTCACTTAAATTGATCTAGATTGACAACGAAGCTAGATCCAACTCTTTAAACTTGTTAATCATGCATACTAAACTATCACGTTTACTTTCCTTATCTGTACGCACTTTTAACTGCCATGCATTGCATCGTACATGTCATCCAAATTGATTGTTGCATCGTAGCACACGCTACAAAATACTTGTACAATTCGTGTTTCCGTGTTTCCGGCTAGGTGCACCCCTATGCCATACTTGTTAAAAACACTTCCCGGCTCGTGATCCAGAAGCGAGCATTCCGTGTTCGGGGGTAAGGCCCTGGCTCGATACACGTGGAGGGGTAGGGATAAACGGTCACCTGAGCTTAGGAGTGGCCCGATCAGCCACTCTAGCCAGAAGGCGGAATCTCTGTACACGAGGTGCTTACTTTACTTGTCTTGTACTAGTGAGTGTTACTTGTATAACTTGTCATCCATGCCATGCTTAAATGCCATACTCGTACTTTACTTTACTTTACTTGTTGTACTCATACTTTAACTGCCATGTCATTGCATTCATGCTAGAACTGCTAGGTTGCTTACTTTCACTTTCAGTTTCCTTGCACAAGTCTCTTGTAGACTTGCTGACATGTGCCCCTTGCTCTTTTGGGTGTCACATGTTAGACCCTGAGCCAGAGACTGTTGCTGAGTACGTGGTGTTTTGTTGACGCTAAGCCTGAGTCCATGTCTGCCCAGGAGGAGTTTTGTGGATACCGGTGACCCCTCTGAGTGACTTTTCTGAGCTTCCTTTTATTTTAGGTTTTCTGTTAGTTGTCGGTGCGTAGCACCTTTGTTTTGTACGATGTACTTTTGTTGGCCATGTTTGGGCCTTTAGACTCTCTTTTATTTTAGCCTGGTGGCTTTTTCTGTGATGTTGAAACTTATTTTATGGATATTCTGAGATATCTCTTTTGTCTCATTTCATTATTATTATCTTTGTTTCGTTCGCGTTGCAAGGACCTGCAGTTTTAAATTTGATTGATGCTTATCGGACTTGCTGCTTTGCAGCTTCAAGTCTGAGCGGACCTTCTCACGCTTCGCCTCCATATTTTTGGGAAGCGGGGCGTGACAACTGTATGTTCATTTTCTATTCACCTTGCTTGGCATTACTCTTGAAATAACTGGGAGGTAAATTCTCCAACATTAACCAGACTTATTTTCTATATTTGATTGTCTGGAAAATGTGCCCGCAACATTTTTATTTTTGTGCCAATCGATTTGGAAAAGCTAAGTTGTCGGTTTGTAGTAGACACACATACGAATATTCTGAGGATGCTTTCATCAGTACAATGAAGTACCGAAATAGCCCACTAGGGGGTGGAATTTATACACATCTATCTCCTTATATTCTTTTTGAGGAAGCGTGGAGATTCTTTTTCAACGTTTCGTAGAAATGGCCTTGTAATTAGCTTTTCCTTATAGCAAGGGATGCGAGGGAATTCTCCCTTCTGAAGAATCTTTTGGTTCTTCAAGTCATGCCCAAAGGATAAGATTCGGTGCATAATCACTGATCCAGGATGGCCAAGTCTATCATACCAGAGTAAAAACTTGGCTGATGTCGGGCACTCCAGGTGCTCCGTTTAATTCCGCTTCCTTTCTTCGAATTTTTGTATGGTAGAGGCCTGTAAGGCTCTCAAAACTTTCAAGTATGAATTTTAATCCTTTTTCTTGAGACGTTACATACAATAATTTGTTTTTCATTTACATTTGTTGTTTTCAAATGGAGTCCTTGAAACTTAGAAAGTTTCTTTTGGAATTTGGAGAGATTAATGCATCCTTTATTTTTGTTTCTGTATCATTTGGGGGGCAATAGTGTTGTGTTCCCTGGATCTTCAATATGGCCCTGATGTTGGGCTTTGTATTGAAAGATCATAAGTGTTTATTGTCTACTAATAAGTCATGAGAGCAGTTCATCTGTTAAGAGATGAATTATATATGCACATTTTCAGAGAAAACATTTTCATTCAAAATCAAATTACATAATATGAAAGCTCTCATAACATGAAATGTTCTAAACAGTTTGCTAAAATAAAAATAGAAGGCTAATCAAGCAGGTCATCATGTTCGAAGTTGTCAGCTGTAAACTTGACTAGAGCATCAGAGGTCATCAGGTTTGTTTCAGCTTTATTTTTCTTGTTCTCTTTATACAAATCCTGGAGATGCTGTGGAGTTCTGCACACTCTGGACCAGTGGCCTTTCATGCCACAGCTACGACACTGGTCTTTCCATTCCCTCTTGGGTGGGCGTGCATCATCTCTATTTTTGTCATTTCTGCGCCACGTGAACTTCCGCTTACTTTCATTTCTTCGTTGCTGGACTTGGCCCCTAGCCCTTTGGTTCTGTCCCCTTTTCTGTGGTCTTTCTTTTCTTTTGTTGTCCCTCTTCTTTCGAGAAGAAGAGGCATTATGAGCTTCTGGGAGAGGGGCAGTGCCAGGGGGCGCATGTTGTGAGTGGCGAGGAAAAGTCTATGTTTTGTTCAGCCATGAGTAAACATGACAGTCACTCAGAATACTTGGTGAACTTTCGTTCACGGTATTGCTGCATTAAGTATCGCATCTTTCTCATGGAAAGACGTTTACGTCTTTTCTAGCATGCGATCTTCTGAAACTTTTTCACCACACAACTTCAGGCGTGAGGTGATGCTAAAAAGTGCTGAGTTGTACTCAGCAATTGACTTAAAGTCCTGCAGTCTCAGGTTCTCCCACTCATATCGTGCCTTTGGGAGTATAACATCTTTCTGATGTTTATACATATCCTCAAGGGTAGTCCATAGCTCAAGTGGATCTTCGACCGTAAGGTATTCAGCCTGTAGGGTCTTGTCCACATGGCGACGAATATAGATAATGGCTTACGCCTTTTCTATATCGCTTACATTTTCAGTATTAGTCACAACAGAAATGAGGGACTTTGCCCGCAGATGAAACTTCACATCGAGCTGCCAGCTCAGATAGTTTCTTCATGATGCATCCAGCACTTCAAAATCGACACTGGTGATTTTAGCCATTTTATCTAGCAGAGCACAAATTTGCATGAATTAATATTTTAAACAATAAACATTTTCATGCGGATGCAATTTTTAAATGAAGAGCTAATTGCGTGGATCGGCCAGTCCCACATAAATAAAAAGTCCAAAGTCCATTACAGTCTATATTACTCAAATGAAAGCTTTTAAAAAGAAATTACAACTTTGGAAACCCCGTGGGTCCCATATAAGATCTTCAGCTTATATTGTGGCCTCCGTCTCCATGGAAAGTGGTCTTCGGTTTTGGACATTTACATAATTTCTTCACTACAATTTCTCTCAAAAATAAAAGAAAAATACAGGACAATAAAATGTGGGACTTAAACAGCCGATCCAAAACCGCAATTAGCCATCCATGCAGAAAATTTGTGCTCATCAAACGTTTTCATCAGACATTTTCATCACAGGCATTAATATTCACAGAGATTGATAAACAATTTAATTACTTAATAATTATTGGACCACTGGGCAACGTCATACACCGTTAGGTTAGCTGATTAACGGCAGAGCGGTCGCAGGATCTTCCTAATTATTAAGTTTTAAAAATATGCACAACCATACACAGTTTATCCGCAGAATAAGCCAAAATGATGTAAATCATATATAAATGATTTTACAGAGGAAATTATTTAATGCAAGGGTTGTGCTAGTTGGGTTTATCCAAAGAGATTGGAAAAGAGCCCAAATATCAGACATGTTCTTCGTAAAAGGAAGAAGTTTTTCTTTTTAATTCACCCCCAATCGATCCCCAAAAGTCCCCAATATACCCCTTATAGCCCATAATTTACATGAATTTTTAGGTCTCCGAAATGCCATTTTTAATCAATTTTTAGCCCCCAACAAGCCTTTCAAAGCCTATTTTTAGCCCCTTTAATTGTAATTTTCCTCTTTCCCCTTTTTTCCCGAAGATCTGATCTACGGGCCTGAAGCCCGCAGTGTGGCTGTGGGCTTTAGGCCCGCAGTCTCAAATTTTTTTTATGAATTTCTGGCATGCGGGGCTGAAGCCCGCAGTGTGGATGCGGGCTTCAGGCCCGCAGTCTCAAATTTTTTATTTGAATTTGGGCTTTTGGGCCCAACAAGGTTGAGGGGCGGCGGCTAGGGTTAGCCGCCGCCGCCCCTCGGGGGGTGCCGCCAAGCGGCAGCGGACAGCAGCCCCCTGCTACAGGCGGGGGGCCGGGGCGGGGCGCACAGCACCCTTCGGTCAGTGGCAGAGGACACCCCCCCCCCGGCTGCATGCGGGGGGCGTGGGGACGCGCGGTGCCAGACAGCCCCCCGTTGCATGCGGGGGGCGTGGGGACGCGCGGCGCCAGACAGCCCCCCGCTGCATGCGGGGGGCACTGGGACCAACAGCGCCAGACAGCCCCTGCTGCAGGTGGGGGGCGCGGGGGGTGCACAGGCGCAGGACAGCCCCCCGCAGCAGGCGGGGGGGGCGCGCAGGCGCAGGACAGCCCCCTGCTGCAGGCGGGGGGGGCGCGGGAGCACGCGGCGCCGGACAGCCCCCGCTGCAGGGGGCACGGGCGCGCGCGGCATCGGACAGCCCCCCGCTGCAGGCGGGGGCACGCGGGCGCGCGGGCACTGGACAGCCCCCGCTGCAGGCGGGGGGCGCGGGTGCGCGCGGGCACAGGACAGCCCCCACTGCAGGCGGGGGGGGCGCGGGAGCGTGCGGCGCCAGACAGCCCCCCGCTGCAGGAGGGGGGCGAGGGGGCGCACGGCGCCGGGACGCCGGCCCCCCTTCGAGGGGGGCACGCACAAGGGGACAGGCAAGGGAGCGGCCGACGGCAAGGCCGCTGGCAGGGTAAGGGTTTTTAACAAAAATTTTATTGCCCAAATAATTTTTAGATTAAACCATGTTAAAAACCTGATTTTTGGGGTGATTAGCCCAGATTCCACTATGGTCTTGCGTAGGGCTGTTGACGAACAGAACGTTTGACGAACTACTCGTGAACAAGCTCGGTACATGTTCGTTTACGTTCGTTCGGGAAGCTTAATGAACAAGCTTGAACAGATTTTTAGAGCTTGGTTAGTAAACGAACAGAGCTTGAACATAACTATGTTCGTTTATTTATGTTCATGAACAAGCTCGTTAAGTGTTCGTGAACAAGCTCGTGAACAAACTCGCTAAGTGTTCATGAACAAGCTCGTTAAGTGTTCGTGAACAAGCTCGTTAAGTGATGTTTGTGAACAAGCTCGTTAAGTGTTCGTGAACAACCTCGTTAAGTGATGTTCATGAATAAGCTCGTTAAGTGTTCGTGAACAAGGGCTTGAGTGAACTAAAATTAAAATTAAACACTCACCTCCTCAAATTGAATTAAACACATCCAGCTCTTCAACTTCCCAGCTTCCCACTCCTAGACTCACAGGCTCCCAACTCTCTTTTGGTCCATTGCCATTGTTCGTTTGTTTGTTTGCAAATTTGTTCACAAACAAGATTGGTTGTGTGTTCGTTAACACGTTCCCAAACATGTTCACGAACAAGCTCGATAAGTCTTGTTAATGAACAAAACGTTCATTCGGTAAGCTCGGTTTACGTTCGTTTATGTTCATTTACGTTCGTTCGGTAAGCTTAACAAACAAGCTTGAACATGTTTTTAGAGCTCGGTTAGTAAACGAACAGAGCTTGAACATGGATTTTGTTCATGAACAAAACCAAGCACAATGTTCAAGCTCGTTCAAGCTCGTTCGTCAACAGCCCTAGTCTTACGAGATCTATGGAGAGAACAATCATATGTATGATAACAATGACATTTTTAGCAGGATTTACCTCTATATCTGTCCTCTGGATATAGCGATGGTTGAACGAAGCCTACACTGATGATGACTCTCGTTTGAGGAAGACTTGCACCGTGCGCGTGGATCTCCCGTCTTCCTTCGCCTTCGCAGCGATCGATTTTTGTGGAAAAAAATTATTTAGAGGCTCGTGCGGATAACGTGTTATGAATCAACTACTGGGGGAGGAACCCCGGCCCTTTATTTATAGGCAAGATAGGAGAGTTACAAGATAAGATACATAGATATGGGCGTATCTCTAAGATACCCACAATTCTAACCAACTCTGGTTCATATCCATTCACAACAAACCTTTAATTTTTTGTGTTAAAAGCACCCTAGACAGTCCCAAAACTAAGGCCCGACCCTCTTTCTTTTTAAAAAAACTTTTTTATAAACCCTCGCGGGCTGAAGCCCACTGATCTGTCTTAGGCTGAAGGTCGTTGTGTCGCGGGCTGAAGCCTCCTGAGCCATAAAAAGTTCTGTTTATTATCTGTGGGTGGGCCGGTCCATAGGGTGGGGGCTGGACCGTAGTGGCCAAAACTGAAGCTAGGGTTTTTCTTTGGGAGAGTGGTGCGGCCGTGGCCGCTGCCACCCCTCCCCGTTGTTGCAGGGGTCTGGCGGACTGCGACCACTGCCCCTTTGCCTATTTTTTTTTTAAATCTAAGAAAACCCCTAATTGGTTGTCAGCGGCTATGCCCCCCTCCCCCCCCTCTGCCGGGTCGATTAGGATGTGGGGCTAGGGCTGTTGATGAACAAAACGTTCGACGAACTACTTGTGAACAAGCTCGGTACATGTTCGTTTACGTTCGTTTAGGAAGCTTAATGACAAGCTTGAACAGATTTTTAGAGCTCGGCTAGTAAACGAACAAAGCTTGAACATAACCGCGTTAGTTCATTTAGGTTCATGATAAGCTCGTTTAGTGTTCGTGAACAAGCTCGTTAAGTGATGTTCATGAACAAGCTTGTTAAGTGTTCGTGAACGAACATGTACCAAAAATAGTAAATTTAGACAAATACTATATTTTTTATTATGCTTGGAATGGATGCGTGTAATGGGATATATGGAGCTATTATGCTGGATTTATTTGTTTTTGTCCTGCAAATATTTAATCCTTTTATTTAATTGATTTAGTCATTGACAATAATGTTTAAATATTATTATTCCTGATTAAAATATTAACGTTCGTTTATTTGTTTGATAATCTGTTCATGAACAAGATTGATTTGTGTTCACGAACATGTTCCTGAACATGTTCACGAACAAGCTCGATAAGACTTGTTAACGAACAAAACGTTCGATTAACTACTCGTGAACAAGCTCGGTAAATGTTCATTTACGTTTGTTTACGTTCGTTCGGTAAGCTTAACGAACAAGCTTAAACATGTTTTTAGAGCTCGGTTAGTAAACGAACAGAGCTTGAACAAGGATTTTGTTCATGAACAAAACCAAGCTCACTGTTCAAGCTCGTTCAAGCTCGTTCGTCAACAGCCCTATGTGGGGTCCAGCAGACATTGGCTGCAACCCCTCTGGGGGCCAGCGGCAACAACCCCTCCTAATTTTATTTTAAATAGGGAAAAAGATAACCCTATGGTTGGGGAGTTTGGTGGCGGCTGTGGCCGCCGTCGCCCCCCCCCCCCCCCCCCAACGGATGGCCTGTAACGCTGTGGGCGCCGGCGTCCGGCGACGATGGCCCCTTTTGGTTTAAATTTTTTTAATACAGGAAAAAACTCAAAACCCCTAAAAACCTGATATTTTTTCATGCAAAAATACCCAAAAATTCTGAAACATTAATGATCTCAAAGATCTAACATGATGTGGCTACGATACCACTTGTTGGGATCTGATCTAGATTATTTTATGAAAATCATTGCTATACTATCTAGTATAATCATGTCAAATCAATGAGAAAATAAACTGAAACTTAAATGCGGAAGCATACATGAATCCATAAGGCCCAGATTTGTATATCCATGTGGTTAGCCTTTCAGATCTACACGAATCTCCGAGAGAAAGCCTTTAGCTTTTCTCTGGCTCTAATCTGTCGATGGGATGCAAAAAAGATGGCTCTTCGTTCGTGTGATCTGAGGACCATGGCCACATATTTATAGGCAAAAGTCCTAATGCCTATTGGGTTTCTAATTTAGCCCATCATTAAAATAGAAACCCCACAAGTCTCTACACATTAAAAGCCCACACCCTAACAGATACATTAAAGCATATTTTACTGAATAACTTATTAGATCACTTTAGTGTGCTTAACTTAACATGACAGTCTGCATTACATAATTATTTTACATCCAAGTCCAACGTTGGATTAACGATCCAACACACACACCTCTGTACATAGTGCCAATTAACACAACTCTCAAATATTTCATGAGTATTCTATGCACGTCCAGCTTTCACGAACTAATATAATTATAGTCGTATACGTTATATACTAGTCTTTCTGCACATGCACAAGTAAACATAATTTTCTTACAAGCGTGAAGCGTGAAAGTCAATGCGGTGCCGGTGAACTTGACCAGTAAAGAAAGCTAGTACTGTTTAGATTAGGATTAGATGGACGACCAGATTTAATTTACAATTTATAAATTAGCAAAAAAAATCCACAAAATCATATATTTGCACGATATTAAATGCATGAAGATATAAAGTCAATGTTGAAAACGTTAGCCTTGTATCACATTTTGTGACTTCATCCATAAATGCATTTGTTATGCAACTAATAAGATATAAGCTGTGTATTCTAAATCTAAGAATATGTTATGAGTTTCATTTTAAGTTGTTACTTAATTATGGCTCCATTATCTAAGCAAATTCTAGATTGAATGTGAATATATGTTGTTGCTACTTAATATTAATTTGTTAGAAAAATATTAAAGACTAGCTAGCATGCATAATATTTTCCCCTTTTAGTGTGTAGCATTCGAATCTTCAGTTGAATGTCCATCCATCCCGAATGAATTAATCAGTTGGTAAGGTGCTAATGAATGAATAATTTCCAAGTAAATATATTAAAGCTATAATGTTTATGCATGATTCTCTATAGGCCCAATCTCAATATATTCAAATAAATAAACCATTAAAAGACTCCATTTGTATCCATGCAAAATAAGTCAGAATGAGTAAATTAATTTTGCTAAAAAGAATTATGATAATCTTAAAAATTGTTTTAACTTTACCAATTGGTATTAATCATATTGATGTTAATTAATGATAAAAAGCTAATATAATCACTAACCTGTTGTGAACGGTTATTTAACCGTGTTGTTGAGATTCTGGGCTATCCTAGAGATAGGCCCATATCTTTGTAGCCCATGTTTGTATTCACCCCTATTGCCTATAAATAAAGAGTTGGGGGATCCTCCCCTAATAGTTGATTCATAACACGTTATTAGCATGAGCCTCTAAAAATTTTCTTTCCTCAAATTTTTTCGTTCCATTCGTTGCGAAGGCGAAGGCGAGAGGAGACGGGAGATCCACGAGCGCGGTGCAAGGCTTCCTCAATCGAGCGTCGTCATCCGCACAGGGCTTCGTGCAACCGTCGCTATATCCTGAGGACGAATATAGAGGTAAAAATCATCAAAACGATGTATTTTAATCATACGTATGATTGCTCTATCCCTAGATCTCGCAAGATCGATACGGGGACCCATTGTCGCCTTGAAAACGACGTATTTTTCATCCCAAAAATTCAATTTTTAGGGTGTTTTAAACCCTAACTTTGAGCCCGCCGGCGTTGCACACACACACCCCCCCCCCTCCCCGCCTGAAGCGAGGGGGGACCCGCTGCTGTCGCCGCCCAACTGGGCGGGCCCCGGCCTTCGCCCCCCCTCCCCCCTCCCCCCCCTATGCCTGAAGCGGGGGGGCGGCCCGCTGTCCCGCCCGAAAGGGCGGCTGCCCCCCCCCCCCCCCCCCCCCCCCGGCCTGAAGCGGGGGGCGGCCCGCTGCAACCGCCCGAAAGGGCGGCTTGCCTCCGCCCTTGCGCCCCCCCCCCCCCCCCCCCCCCCCCCTTGTAGCAGGGGGCGGCCCCGATGTGCCGCTCGAAGGGGCGGTCTCCCGACCGCCCTATCCGCGCCCCATGCCCCCTCCCCCCCCCCGACCCGCCATCAACGGAAGAAGAAGGGGACGGCGGCGGCGGCTAAACCCTAGCCGCCGCCCCCTAAGCCCAAATGGGCTTTTTTCGTGGCCCAATTCAAAAAAAATTCTTTTTTTGGCCGCGAGCCTGAAGCCCGCAGCCGGCTTCAGGCCCGCAGGCCACACTTTTGTTACAACAAAGAAAAAATGTTGGCAGCAGGCCTGAAGCCCGCAGACCACCCTTGTGTTACACAAAAAAAAATTTGTTGATAGCAGGCCTGAAGCCCGCAGCCGGGCCTGCGGGCTTCAGGCCCGCAGGCCATACTCTTTTTAACACAAAAAAAAAAGAAATAATAAAAGAAAGGAGGGGCAAAGGCTATAAAATAAGCCTTAAAAGGCATTTTTTGGGCTAAAAACCAACTTTAAAAAGGCATCTGAGGGCAAATAAATTCGTGAAAAATCACGGTAAATTATGGGGCGATCACCTGACATATCAGTGCTTATTGGGGACTTTTGGGGAATATTTGGGATGATTCAAAAAGGAAAAACCATTTTCATTCTTCAACGAAAATGTCTATTTTGGGCTCTTAATCAATTTGATTGATTAAAACCAAATTTTACTTTACAACCCTTGCATCGTAATTTTTTGTACATGCTTTTCATCTCTGGCAAATTATGTGGATATTATATGTGTGGTTGTGCATCATATTTAAAACTTAATAATTAGGAAGATCCTGCGACCGCTCTGCCGTTAGTCACCTAACCTAACGGTGTATGACGTTGCCCAGTGGTCCAATAATTATTAAGTGATTAAATATTTTATCCTCATGTGAATATAACTGCATGCGATGTCTGTGAATGAAAATGTTGATGAGCACAATATTTCTGCATGAATTGCTAAATGTGATTTTTTGGATCGGCCGTTTAGTCCCACAGTTTATTTCCCGCACTTTTCTTTTATTTTTGAGAGAAACTGTAGTGAGGAATTTATTTAAATGTCAAAGAAAGAAGATCAATTTCCATGGAGACGGAGGCCACGCTTGAAGCTGGAGATATCTTATGGGACCAACTGGGTTTCCAAAGTTGTATTTTCATTTTTAAAGCTGCAAATTTGTATAATTTGGACTTTGGACTTTGGACTCTTTCTTGTGGGACTGGCCGATCCACACATTTAGCTTTTCGTTTAATATTGCCTCTACATGAAAATGTTCTCTCTGATAAATATTAATTCATGCATGTTTGTGCTCTGCTAGATAAATGGCTAAAATTGCAAGCGTTGATTTCGAAGTGCTGGATGCATCAGGTAGAAACTATCTAAGCTGGCAGCTAGATGTAAAGTTTCACCTGCGAGCAAAGTCCCTCATTGCTGATGTGACAGACAAAGAAAAATTTAGCGATATAGAGAAGGCGAAAGCCATCATCTATATTCGCCGCCATGTGCATAAGACCCTAAAGGCTGAATACCTTATGGTCGAAGATCCACTTGAGCTATGGACTGCCCTTGAGGACAGATATAAACATCAGAAAGTTGTTATACTCCCAAGGGCACGATATGAGTGGGAGAACCTGAGACTGCATGACTTTAAGTCCATTGCTGAGTACAACTCAGCACTTTTTAGCATCACCTCATGCCTGAAGTTGTGCGGTGAAAAAGTCTCAGAAGATCGCATGCTGGAAAAGACGTATACGTCTTTCCATGAAAAAGATGTGATACTTATGCAGCAATACCGTGAACGCAAGTTCACCAAGTATTCAGAGCTGATGTCATGCCTTCTCATGGCCGAGCAAAATAGAGAGCTTCTTCTCGCCACTCACAATATGCGCCCTCCCGGTAATGCCCCTACCAGAAGCTCACCATGCCTCTTCCTTCAAAAAGAAGAGGGATAATAAAAGAAAAGAAAGACCACAGAAAGGGAGGACAACAGAAAAGAGCCAATGGCCCAACACAGCAGCGAAAGAATGAAGGGAAGCGCAAGTTCACCTAGCGCAGGAATGACAACAAGAAAAATGATGCACCCCCACCCAAGAGGGACTGGGAAGACCAGTGCCACAGCTGTGGCATGAAAGGCCACTGGTCCAGAGTGTGCAGGACCCCAGTGCATCTCCAGGAGCTTTATAAACAAAGCAAGAAAAAGAATGTTGAATCAAACCTGGTGGCTGCGAACAATGCAGTCAAGTTCACAGCCAAAGACTTCGAGTCAAATGATATGCTTGATTAGCCAGCTTTATTTATCTTAGCATTTTTAGCATTTTATTTCAAGAACAATCTATTTTATGAGAGCTTATATGTAATTTGAATTCTGTTGAATAAAATTTAGTTTTTCTGAATGCAAATGTTTACTCATCTTTTTAGATGGGATGCTCTCATGACTGCTTAGCAGACAGCGCGTCGACACATACGATCCATTAGCACAAATGTTATTTCCATAGCATTACTCCATATAAGAGCCCTGTAAACACAATTTCAGGGCCATCGGACATAATTGAAGGTTCTGGGAATGCAACCTTATTGCTCCCCAATGGAACAGAAATAAAAATTAAAGATGCACTTTACTCTCCGAATTCCAAGAGAAACTTACTAAGTTTCAAAGTTATCTATCTTAACGGATTCCACTTGGAAACATCAAATATAAAAGAAAATGAATTACTGTATGTAACGTCTCAAGAAAATGGAGTTAGAACCATACTTGAACGTTTTAAGAGCCTTTCATCGGGCACTACCATACAAAAATTCGGAGAGAGGAAGCAAACCTGACGGAGCACCTGAAGTGCCCGACATCTGCCAAATTCTTACTTTGACACGATAGACTTGGCCATCCCGGATCTATGATGATGCACCGCATCTAATCACAATCCCACGGGCATAACCTGAAGAACCAGAAAATTCTTCAGAAGGGAGAATTCCCTTGTGTACCCTGCTTCAAGGGTAAATTAATAACAAGGCCATCACCACTTAAAGTGGACATCAAGTCTTCTAGCTTCCTCGAAAGAATACACGGAGACATATGTGGACATATCCAGCCCCCTAGTGGGCCCTTTCGGTACTTTATGGTACTGATCGATGCATCTTCAAAATACTCGAATGTGTGTCTACTTTCAACCCGCAACTTAGCTTTTCCAAAGCTTTTGGCACACATAATAAAGTTGCGTGCGCATTTTTCAGACAACCAAATTAAGAAAATACATCTGGACAATGCGGGGGAATTTACCTCTCAGACATTTCAAGAATATTGCCAGGCAACGGGAATTGAAATTGAACATCCGGTGACACATGTTCACACTCAGAACGGGTTAGCTGAGTCGCTAATTAAAAGACTCCAATGGATTGCACGTCCATTGCTGATGAAATCCCAGTTGCCGGTGAATGCATGGGGACATGCAATCTTGCATGCTACATCACTAATAAAAATAAGACCCTCAGAAGGTCAGAGTCTATCTCCAATGCAACTTGCATATGGAACGCCGCCGAACATTTCTCACTTGAAAATCTTCGGCTGCGCAGTTTATAGTTTATATCCCCATTGCACCACTCCAGAGGACCAAGATGGGCCCTCAACGTCGCCTAGGTATTTATGTAGGGTTTGACTCACACTCCATTATAAGATACCTAGAACCCCAAACGGGGGACACTTTTAAGGCACGTCTTGAAGACTGCAACTTTGATGAGACGTATTTCCCCAAAATGGGCCTAGACATTGAAAAGTCTAGCGCAAAGCAAATGTTAACTTGGGATACAAAAAATTTGACCCACTACGATCCGGTAACAAAACAATGTGATGATGAGATCCGGAAGATCTTACACATCCAGGACACAGTCCATAGATTACCGGATTCGTTTACTGACAACCAGAAGATTGTCAGATCACACATCCCTGCTGCGAATACTCCAGCTAGGATTGACATCCCAATGGATGGATGCAATCCACCAGCAGTAAAAGTGGCTGCACCTCAACAGAAAAGAGGCAGACCACCAGGCTCCAAGGATAAAAATCCAAGAAAAAGAAAAATATCCGGAGACCTTGGGACGATACCCCCACAGAGAAACGAGCTGGTGTCCATACCCTCTCCCCTCCCGGAATCCACTGCAGAGGAACTGCCGGGAGAAACTGAAATATCATTGAATTATGTACGTACAGGGGAGGTATTGGACAGAAAGAGTACAGTCGTCGACGATGACCTCGCGTTTCACATTGCCATTCACGTCGCCGGAAGCAACGATGATTATGAACCACATTCCGTTGCTGAATGCAAACGTAGAAATGACTGGCCAAAGTGGAATCAGGCAATAGAAGCCGAGCTGGACTCGCTTCAGAAACGAAAAGTCTTTGGGCAAATAGTCCAGACACCTACCGGTGTCAAACCTGTGGGATACAAATGTGTATTCGTCAGAAAAAGAAACGAAAATAATGAGATCGCACGCTACAAATCTAGACTTGTAGCACAGGGATTTTCCCAAAGACCGGGAATAGACTATGACGAAACATACTCCCCGGTCATGGATGCGATCACTTTCAGATTCCTGATAAGCTTAACAGCAAAGGAAGGCCTAGATATGCAGTTAATGGATGTTGTGACTGCATATCTATACAACAATCTCGACAATGAGATATACATGAAACTTCCTGATGGCTTTTCTATGCCTGCTGAACTAAAAGATAGACCTCGGGACGTCTATTCTGTTAAGCTACAAAGATCATTGTATGGCCTCAAACAATCAAGAAGAATGTGGTATAACAGACTCAGTGAGTTCCTTGTTCAACAAGGATTCACAAACAATGAAGTCTGCCCTTGTATCTTCATAAGAACAAAGGGAAAAGGATTCGTAATAATTGTTGTCTACGTAGACGATCTGAATCTCATAGAATCTCCTGAAGAGATCACTGAGATATCTGTAAGCCTAACAAAAGAATTTGAAATGAAAGACCTAGGCAAAACGAAATTTTGCCTGGGCATACAGATTGAACATCTTAAAGATGGAATCCTACTACATCAAACCACATACACGATGAAAATGTTGCAAAGATTCCATATGGACCAATGTCATCCACTAAGCACACCTATGGTGGTACGATCCCTGGATGCACATAAAGACCCCTTCCGGCCGCTGGAAGAGGGTGAGGATATACTTGGTCCAGAAGTTCCTTATCTTAGTGCCATCGAAGCACTACTATATCTGAAAAACTGCACGCGTCCCGACATAGCATTCGCAGTAAATTTGCTAGCCAGATACAGTGCATCACCCACACAGCGCCACTGGACCGGGGTTAAGCACCTTCTGCGCTACCTCCAAGGGTCTACAGATTTGGGACTCTTCTACAAAAATGGAATATCCTCTACACTTGCAGGTTATGCTGATGCAGGCTACTTGTCTGATCCCCACAAAGCAAAGTCATAGACTGGGTACATGTTTACCTACGAAGGGACAGCCATTTCCTGGAGATCCATCAAGCAAACCTTGACGGCGACCTCATCCAATCATTCTGAGATTATTGCCATCCATGAAGCAAGCAGAGAATGCGTATGGCTACACTCAGTTGTCCACCACATCCTGTCTACGACCGGACTGAAGACTGGAGATCTCGAGCCTACTACCATGTTCGAGGACAATGCTGCTTGCATAGCTCAGTTACGAGGTGGCTTCATTAAAGGCGACAGAACAAAGCACATTTCACCAAAGTTCTTCTGGACGCACGAGCTACAGAGAGATGGCAAGATCGACATCCGACAAGTGCAATCATGTGACAATTTGGCAGATTTGTTCACTAAAGCCCTTCCTACTGCCACTTTTAGGAAACTTGTACATAGGATTGGAATGAGACGCCTAAGAGATCTGAAAGCTTGAGAGCTTGTACAGATCAGGGGGAGTTAGGTAGAGTTTGTACTCTTTTTCCTTAACTATGGTTTTTCCCACTGGGTTTTCTATAGCTAAAGGTTTTAATGAGGCAAATCTCACCAACTCAGGATCCTGAAGTATCCACCCCATGTAAGAATATTCTACGCTCAGAATCCTGAAGAATTCACGAGCAGAGTCCACACCTATGGCTGGATAAGGGGGAGTGTTGTGAACGGTTATTTAACCGTGTTGGTTGAGATTCTGGGTTATCCTAGAGATAGGTCCATATCTTTGTAGCTCATGTTTGTATTCACCCTTATTGCCTATAAATAAAGAGTTGGGGGCTCCTCCCACAATAGTTGATTCATAACATAACCTTATTTTTGAATGACCAATTGAAATCGTTGTTATTTTTAAATTAAACGCAAAAGAACGGAATTTATTTGCCTATCATATGACCACAGTAATTAAAAATAAATTTTTCCAAGCAACAACTTCACAAAATTTGCGGGAAATTGTAGTTAAAAATTAGCTAATCGTGTGGCAACAACATGAATAAGAAGTCGAAGAAGAAGAATTTTAAGTCAAAATTACATAATTCAACATGGTTGAGCAAAAAGGTAGTATAATAAATGGGCAACATATAACTAGAAATTAAGGTAGTATGCTTAATTTTTGAAAGTAAAAAAGGGTTCAAAACAGAAGGAGACACTTGGGGCTAGATGTCGCCACTACTGATTGCCAAGAATACAAGGGTCGTGGGGCTTCAAAATGTGTCTCACTCCATCATTGGACCCCACCTGATGTTCGCCATCGCCCGGAATCAGTTGCAGGTACCCTGGATCATTTCCTCGGTCAAAAATAGCCCCACGAGAGGGGCAAAACAGTCCTCCAAGAGTTAGGGAGCTCGCGTGCGGATTGGAGGCTTACCTGAGGTAAGCCGAAACTCCGATGGCCCGCTGGAGGGTCTTCAGTGGCCCCGGGCAGCCCTGTCGGAGCTCGTCGGACCCTAACGGGCCCTAAAGCGGCTCGCTGGGCTTCGGCGATCCCCGTCATGGCACGCCAGGGTTTGCCCGACTCGGGACAGTGCACATAGGATTCGCAACAATCGAGGCGGCCTCCCGAGGTTCGCACCGATAAGAGTTCACAGGCGGCCGGCCTTCACCTGTCACGGATCTTCACCAATCACCGTCGAGGTCTTCAGATCTGCGCCACCGTCTGCTTCTTCTTCAGATCTGGTAGATCTGAGCTTGAGATCTTCAAATTGGTGCTTGTGATATACAAATTTGGGCGTGTGGTCTTCAGATCTGGAGCCGAATCACCGTGGGAATGGATCAGAGCTCTTTCTTTTGGCCTCATATTCATGCCATTGGCATTCTTCCTTCTTAGATCTGGTAGATCTGAGCTCTTTTTCTGAGATCGTGGGCTTGACATCATCTCCTACATTTTCTTCACGTAAACTTCCATAGCCGCAATAACTTGGAGGTCAATTTGGGTTGAGACCTGACGAGAAAGCCTCTCTCCTCCACCCCATCCATCGTGTTTATGAGGGACTCAAAAGCATCCGACTTTTTCGTCGCCGCCCTCAGGATCGTAGAGCTCTAATACTAATTTGATATGAAAGGTTAAGGTTTGAGTGAGAGCAATTTGATGATTTGTTGGAAAAGATAATGGCCTCAATTAGAGATGAGAACCAATCTCCTATCCCTTGATTCGATATAAGGGGCTAACGCATCAAAGATCTAAAATATTCTCGACTCGTAATATCTGCTCACAATTCTTCTTCAATTCTCTTCATATCCTCTAACCCTAACCCCTCACACCCTATATATAGGACTCATTGGTCCATATTTACAATAATGCACATTGACAACAAAATTACAAAATTGCTAGTGGCCGACCCCATTCCCAACAGTTAGCCTCTTATCTTGAGCCTGCAATGTTTTCCATCGTTGCAAATGCTTGTATGGTTATGCAAGTTCCTTTTGTTACCACTTACCATACGCACAAGGGTTGTGTATTGCTTCGAAATGACACTATATACCGTGTACTACACATTGTAAATGTGTCATATTACCTTTTGCTTTATCATTTGAAAGCCTTTAATCAACCGTGCATAGAATATAATTAACTTCATAAACAGATAAATTCATACCTAAAGTCTGCTTTTGTGCACGCACGCGCATCGGCGCATATGTATAAAAAAATGCAGGTGGCTACTAATTAAGATGAACCGCAAAAATAATAACTAAATCTAGCCACGCTGAGGCTTCACTTATTTATTGCTAGTTGCTTGCTTTATCTTCCACCTCTAAAATCACTGCATCATTTCACAATCAGGCATTTAAAATCCCCCAAAAAATGGGAAGGAAAAAGAAGAAGAAACCACATTATGATGCTTGATGTTTGTGCAGGCGAGATTAGAAAATTGAGCCTAAATTAACAAGAAAAATAACAAAAACGTGTTATTCTAGAATATAATAGTACATGATATGTTAAACTAATGTTAATCTATCTAGAATCGAAAAAAAACCGAAGGAAGCATAGTGATATTCAATCTAATTTATCCTTTAAAAAGAAACAAAAACTCCGCATGGATTTGAGCTTCAAGAAACCGTCAGTTCGGCATATAAACCAAGTGCACAGTGCAGCAATTTTTTTATCAGTGCAGCAATTTTTTTATCACCCCTGCGCTTTCGATTTAAAAGCTCCATTGACACAGTAAAAGTAAGAATTGAACTCATGCCTGCATAACGAGCTTGCAACAATTGGTGATATTATATCATGCTAAGCTTCTCTCGTGTTATATGGATGCTCCTTTGCATTGATATTTTCATCATGGTTGCAGACCCAGGCGAAAAATTTCATTCTTTGCCGAGATTCTGCAGTTGGTGTTCTCTCCAGCTGCATGAATCACCCCGGGCATGCTATTGTTCACGACATTATCGTTAAAATTGCAAAGACTGAGTTCACAACATCTAAAGGTGATGGCAATCACGACTAATAGCTATGAATTTTGAACATGAAGCCATATTTTGTAATTGATTCCCTCGATGGAACCATTTTGTATTCAATATATATATCCCACCCAACGATAACCCCTTGGAATAATTACGGAGTCAGACAATTGAACAGCTTACACTTTTGCCGCTCGGCGTGGAGTATAATTGGATTACAAAACGATGAAAGGAGAAAGAATAGGAGCCTGACGCGGTCCAAAACCCAACAACTTAGAAATGGGCCAAGCTGTATACCAATATCCAGGCAAGCTGCAAAACACAAGAACTTTGTTAGAGGCCCCAGCTGACTCGGTTGCAAAAAGGCCTTGCAATCTCGGGGAAGTGATCAATTGAGGATAGGTTACCAGGAAAAGGGTAAAAGAAGCAAAGAGCCCCTCTTGAATCAATGCTGCATGGCCTCCAAACTCTTCTTCGTCGATCTTTAGCACGTGGGCGTAATACCCATAAATAATGAGCGAAGATAGCACCAAAAACCTGCACACAGCGTAACTACTGTTGAGAAAAGATATTTCACAGGCAGCATATGATATTGACAATGAAGCATCAGAAACTTGCAGCAGCAATGGTTTGGCCATGAAAAGTTCCTATAGAAATTGTAGAATCAATTAAAAGAAAACATTAATGCAGTTTTTATATATATAAAATTGTAAGCGCATTACATTATTTTATATTTGGTATATAACATTAATTTTAGATTCAGAACTTCTGTTACATATAAAACCAAAAGCTAATGCACAACATGGTTATCTGGAGAAATTAAAAGAAACAGAAGAATACAGAGATTAGTATTCTGGTAAGCAGTTTCCAGGGGAAAGAACAGCCAAATTTAAACCGGTGCCAAAGATCCTTGGCTCGTCTCAAAATGTGTGAGCGCTACTCCCAAGTGTAGGAGATCGAACAAGTAATAATCCTGGTGAAGTCCAGGTATCGTATCCACGGGACAACTGGCCTGCAAAACCACGAACTTCAGTTTGTAAAGAGTACTAAAACGATAATAACCAACCACCTATCAGGTATAAAGATATGGTATCAAGAGTTTAAAATAATAAAAGAAAATCTTACGATAGTTACGGTGAATTCGATATTTGGGGTACTAATATGGAGAGTATGTGTTGGTTATGATTTCGTTAGGGTATATGCAATCAATGATTATTAATATCTTTTCTATAACTCAACGTTTCGTCCAGCTAGGGCACGAGAACGTCGCAAAATATGGCGATAAAGCGCATGAAAACGTGCCAAAAAGTAACCACATATAATGTCGATTTCATAAGGAAAATACGCACAAGTGCCCTCTCAGGTCACGATACATCCTTTCGAATCGCATCACGAATAAGTCCGCAAAGATCATATTCGATTCAAGCATGCCCACGTCTCCGTATAACATACTCATACAAGATATATGAAGAAATCGATGAAATACGCAATATAACGTGAATATAGGACGAAAAGATATTGAAATCAATGATTACAACCCCCCTAACTACATCAACACCAATACATATGAAGATTAACCACGCATGAAGAGAATATATTTAATATTCATAGACAAATACATCATCAAAACCTCAAAATACGTGAATAATACTCCAAATACAAGCCAAATACGTGAAATACAAGGCTAAAGATAGAAAAAATATCACCAATTCTCTCCAAATAGCCCCAAATCTCCTTCAGATGATAGCTCTGGCCTCTGTCGCCAGTGCCTCTAAATTTCACGCCAAAATACGGCTCCTAGAGCCCCCAATACGCCAGAATACCCCCAAAACCCTAAAAATACGTATATATAGGAGCATTGCGGGTTTTACTTGTTTAACGGGTGCAAAACCCACATCCAATAGCATTAAACCCAACCCGCATCATCGGATCAAATATGGGCCATTGATCAAAGCGGGATTTGACGACGAGCTGACACGTGTCCCAAGGATTCAGATTTTCGCCCGCGTGCGCAACCCACATCCACTTCGCTTCGGGTTGAACCAATCGCGACCGTCCGATGAATGATCGAATGGCTCCCGCTTGGCCACGTCGCCCGGCAATTTCGCCCGTTTCCGCATCTGCATCGGGATGATGTGGTCCGTTGGATCAAAATCCAACGATCCAAGAGGCGCCGCGTCGCCATCTTCGTGAGCCGTTTGATTTGGCGGGATTCTCCAGATCGTGCCACGTGTCCAGGCGCGGTATACTGCGGCGTATATACGTCGTATTTCAAGCGTATTTCGGCCGTATTTCTTCATTAAATTGGTATTCTGTATTCAAAAATTCATAGAAATTAGCACAGATCTCAGAAAAATACAAATAAATAGTCGTTGGAATCATGAGATGAGATCTAGCCATGAAAAATATAAAAGTGCAGAAATACTCGGTATATTGCTGTTTAGTGCATAAAATAGGAGTTTGCTCTGATAAATAAGGGTATTCAATATTCGATCGTATTAGAGACCAAATACGCATCATATATGCACAAAATGGGACAAAGTGGGGTGTTTAATATGCAATATTTACCCCGAATCACACCCCCAGCTAGTGATTTGCTAGTCCCTAGCAAAAAGAGCGATTAAGTCTAATGATTAATAAAACAATAAATTCTATCAATCGCTTATATCATGGCTCAATAATACGGTTTCCAACATGATTCTGACCATTAATATACACAATCCACGAATAAGATCAATCACATGATATTTTCTCTAATTTAATTTGAGTAAATGACATGCGAGCATCGTTTTGCACAAGCGAAAATATAACACGTTATATTCTAGTTTTCTTATTTACAAGGAATTTGCATCTCAAAAAGATCATTCAAATTATGGGTATTGAAGTTGCTTAGTTTATTCACCATTTCTCTCTTTTTTTTCTTTTTTTTCTTTTTAACGACTTAGAATGATTCATGTAGCGAGCTTTCAGTTAATGACACCTAAGCCAGACAACCTTCGGGCATTAGGCTTAGAAAAGCCCCTCGAACTTAATAACTCGAATCATCTAAGTTTTATTTTCTCCTTTTTTGAATGCACTCCCCATTCATCCATCTTTCGATGCGAATCTCCAATGCTTCCAGAGGCACGAAGACCCAGCTAATCAATGAACTCAAAGGAACGATACATTTTTTCTGTTTCACTTTTTTTGCATTCTTTTTTCCGTAAGCAACTCAACATCCATAAATATGAACACAAACATTAGTAACAAAGGCCAAATTCCTCTTTAACTTGAAGACTGTTCTAATAAATCGTGTATACTTAAGCCTTTGCATCACAACATGCATGAGATAAATTCAAACTATTTCGAGATATTAATCATGGTAATTGAAAATTTTCATAAATAGCATATTAATGAGTAATTCCATGAAGAAAAAATAATTAATTCAAGCCATAAACGATTTTTAGAACTCAATCAATGCATAATCATCCGCCAATGTGGTTTGTGAAGGAGTTTTAAATGATGAGAATTTGTGATTTATTCTTTTCTCGCGCTTTATTTAAAAAAATTCCTAAGGTCTCATACACTTCCCCAACTAAAGATGGACATTGTCCTCAATGTCGAAAAGGGTACGAGTTTATTCAAAAGCCAGCATCATATAAAGCATATAAAAATCTACGCTAATGGAAAGAACACACCGTGGTCAAATGACGGATCACGAATCTTTAATGGTGGAAGAAGTTGTTCTATTTGTTCCTTGCGCTCCTCGGCGAGTAATCTTCCTCCAAAAGCTAAATTGGACCCCAGCAACACAACTCCAATCATCTCTATAAAGTGATTATGTATGTCCTGCAAGAGATGAGTTATGTCAGTCCAATTTAGTCTAAAATTCTTTGTCACAAACGTATTCCAAATATAGTCATCAAAATACGTAAAATAAAGTAAAGCATGTTGATGACTACTCCCTGAAAAATGAGCACTGCTCTCGGTATGATGCTCAGTCATTGGAGAGAGGGATAAATGATTTTGGGACTGGGGGAAAGAATGGATCGGGCTCCATAGTGATAATCCCTAAACACATGTCCCTAGTCGTCTCCTCCTCCTGTTCGTCTGAAATTGCTAGTTCGTCCTCTCCTTTGCACACGCTTCCAGCCATGTTAATGTTCTGATTTGTGCTTTCATCATGACATGGCTTGCTCGATATACATGCAATAGAAGATGAACTCATATTAGATTCTTGAAAGTGAATTTCAAAAGAATTACTTTCTTCTAAGCAAGTGGCAATCAGAGTAAGATTTTCAATGGATTGCTGAATTTGCTGACTCCGAGCAAGGAAGTTTTCTTGGAATTGATAGGATGTAGCCTCATGTGTCTGAATGAGCAAATAAACTTCATCTTTCAAGGGTTGCAATGGTACGTCCACGCTTTGCTCTCCTTGATCAAGGTATGAAGGCTCCGTTGAATCACGCTCTGAAGTCTCATTAATGGTCTGATCATTCTCGTGTAAGGACTCCATGTATTTCCACGCCTCTGTCGGCGTCATGACTCCCAAAAATTCATGCAGCTGTGGTCGTAGTCCAAATAGGAAGGACTCCATAAGCGCTTTCTGTGTACCCATGCTGCGGATAGCTCGATACTATGTCTGAGAACCTCCTCCATGCCTGAAAGAAAGTTTCACAATCTGTCTGATTAAAATTAATGATCTTGAGCTTCTCCATCCTATGCTTGTGTGCAACATCGTACTCTGCATCATACCAATTGTTTTTGCAATAGAAATTCATGGATTCCATTTTTTTGAAATTTTTTAAAGAGAACAAAACCAAAAAAAATAGAAATCCTAAACTATAAGATGGAAGGATCTCACTGAATGTTCCTCCATACGAATTGAAATCGTAGATCACAAGTACTGTTATCCCTGGCAATGGCGCCAAAAACTTGGCTCATCTCAAAATGTGTGAGCGTTGCTCCCAAGTTTAGGAGATCGAACAAGTAATAATCCTGGTGAGTCCAAGTATCGTATCCACGGGACAACTGACATGCAAAAACACGAACTTCAGTTTGTAAAGAGTACTAAAACGATAATAACCAACCACCTATCAGGTATAAAGATATGGTATCAAGAGTTTAAAATAATAAAAGAAAATCCTACGATAGTTACGGTGAATTCGATATTGGGGTACTAATATGGAGAGTATGTGTTGGTTATGATTTCGTTAGGGTATATGCAATCAATGATTATTAATATCTTTTATATAACTCAACGTTTCGTCCAGCTAAGGCACGAGAACGTCGCAAAATATGGCGATAAAGCGCATGAAAACATGCCAAAAAGTAATCACGTATAACATCGATTTCATAAGGAAAATACGCACAAGTGCCCTCCCGGGTCACGATACATCCTCTCGGATCGCATCATGAATAAGTCCGCAAAGATCATATTCGATTCAAGCATGCACACGTCTCTGTATAACATACACATACAAGATATATGTAGATATCGATGAAATACGCAATATAACGTGAATATAGGGCGAAAAGATATTGAAATCAATGATTACAACACCCTAACTACATCAACACCGACACATATGAAGATTAACCACGCATGAATAGAATATATTCAGTATTCATAGACAAATACATCATCAAAACCTCAAAATACGTGAATAATACTCAAAATACAAGCCAAATACGTGAAATACAAGGCTAAAGATAGAAAAAATATCACCAATTCTCTCCAAATAGCCCCAAATCTCTTTCAGATGATAGCTCTGGCCTCTGTCGCCAGTGCCTCTAAATTTCACGCCAAAATACGGCTCCTAGAGCCCCCAATACGCCAGAATACATCCAAAACCCCTAAAATACGCTTATATAGAGGCATTGCGGGTTTTACTTGTTTAACGGGTGCAAAACCCACATCCAATAGCATTAAACCCAACACGCATCATCGGATCAAATATGGGCCATTGATCAAAGCGGGATTTGACGACGAGCTGACACGTGTCCCAAGGATTCAGATATTCGCCCGCGTGCGCAACCCACATCCACTTCGCTTCGGGTTGAACCAATCGCGACCGTCCGATGAATGATCGAATGGCCCCCGCTTGGCCACGTCGCCCGGCAATTTCGCCCGTTTCCGCATCTGCATCGGGATGATGTGGTCCGTCGGATCAAAATCCAACGATCCAGGAGGCGCCGCGTCGCCATCTTCGTGAGCCGTTCGATTTGAGCGGGAATTCTCCAGATCGTGCCACGTGTCCAGGCGTGGTATACTGCGGCGTATATACGCCGTATTTCAAGCGTATTTCGGCCGTATTTCAAGTGCATTTTGGTATTCTGCATTCAAAAATTCATAGAAATTAGCACAGATATCAGCAAAATACAAATAAATAGTCGTTGGAATCGTGAGATCGAGATCTAGCCATGAAAATATAAAAAGTGCAGAAATACTAAGTATATTGTTGTTTTGTGCATAAAATAGGAGTTTACTCTGATAAATAAGGGTATTCAATATTCGATCGTATTAGAGACCAAATACGCATCATATATGCACAAAATGGGGCTAAGTGAGGTGTTTAATATGCAATATTTACCCCCCGAATCAATCCTCAAAAGAATTGTCTTAACCTAAAGAATAAGGTAAATATTACTGTTCTCACACACAATATGCATATAACTGCGTAAACAGATGAGTGAACTAAGCCTCATGATCCTTCATGAGATAAAAGCATCACCCTCCAGATGACATGTCACCCTCTCACAGTTACAAGGGATCTAACAATACATACACATAAGCAAGAATATTACGAGTTAACTTTGCCTTCTATGCACTAGACGACATCCAACATAAACACGCAATGTTTTCAAATTATATTGTAACATGGATTCGCTGAGATAACAAGAAGCTTTATGCCAAATTTATAGCATGGCCTTCCTGAAGATGTGGAGCCAAATGTTAGAATACGGTTCAAAGATATAGTGAGGGGCCAAGCCAGAGGCTCCAATGGTACATCAATATGGGAACAATTGGAAAGGAGCACTGACTAGTAATGAACATTCAAGCAGCATCTTCTTATGAGCCATTAAATAATAAGTCCATGATCATGCATGGGTTATAGACAACATCCAAAACACATACCATAATTTCATAGTTGTCCCATTCAGCTGTTGTTACTATATCATATGCCCATGAGTCAGCATCAATAACTTTGTCTAGTGGAACACTATGGCCCCATGAAAAGAATAGAGCAACATTTTGTTGCTGCTTAACAATGCAAAGAGCAACAGTCCCATTAGTTATTACCACCATCAATATCATGTGCAGACAAGTAGCTTGCTCAATGGAACCCCACAAACACTTGAAACTCATAGGTCATGACACAATTCAACGGAAGTCAATTCTTTTGTGCCTCGCAGAATAATTTAGCGATCTGAATATACTGCTGAGGCAATGCCATTCTTTTGATCCCACCAAACAAGAACTCATGTAACTCTTTATGTTCACTTAAGATCAATTAAAATACCCCAGAAGCAGACAGATATATGCAGTACATATGCATAAATTCAAATACATATATGCACATATTTGGTTTATATTACTTTATTCATACACAAATATATACATACAAATTTACATATGTGTGATAATCATATATGCATGTTTGCACTCTTCCTGCAAATATTTGAAGGATCCTACTGAGAAGTGAGTTTCACCAACTTTCCAGCAGGATGACAGATTCTATTCTTTCCTCCACATTCTTTCCGCTATGACTATCACAGGCAGATGCACATCTAAATCCATGGGTACTAAGCCCAAAGGACATAAACAGTGCACGTTAATGACCACTAGAATCAATGACACATGCACAAATAAATCCAAAAACATTATGTGGGCTTTGAATAAAATACTTCCACCAAGTAACACCCCCACGTAAAGAAATGGCACCAAGCTAAACGGGGATTATCCATATGGTGCTTTACATTATTAACTTTGAACATATTTTTTTCTCATTTCAAGTCATATAAAACTCACAGCAATAAATAATTACTATAAGATTGCAAGTTGACTTGACCCTTAAAAATGAACCACAAAAGGTATCATTTGCATCCATCTAAATTCTTAAACAATGTGTTAGAATTAGAGTTTACGTGAATAATGGCAAATCTGTAATTTCTGGGCACATAGGCATTTCTGTAATTTTGGGATCCAGAGGCAGATTTGTAATTTTGGGTAAAACCCCCTAGGTCAGGGGTAGGGGTATTTTGGTAATTTAGGGGCGACGGCTCAATAGGAGTTTTATTATAAATATAAGTGGAGATCTAGAGGAGAGGGACATGTTGAGAATTGAGAAAAATAGGGTAGATCCCTTTAAGATCTAGTTGGGGAGTTAAGCTTTGTCTCGAATCAAAGCTAAGAGAGCGAGTTCCTATCGAAAGAACTCAAATATCCATGTATCTTCTTTTATTTTCAGTTTCTATTCAATAAAAATCCATCCTTTCTCCCCCAAATCCCTTCTATAGTCATAAAAATCCCAACTTTCCTAAAAAAATCCATTCTTTCACCCCCAAAACCAATAAAATCCCCTTTTTATTTCAGATCCAGATCTGAAACGCATCAAATTGGTATCAGGGAGTCGATCCTAATGGCGAAAACTTTCGAGGAAAGACATCAAGCATGGTTGGAGCGAATGGAGAAGGCGAGGATTGCGTCGAACAAAAAGTTTGACAAACAAATGCAAGCCCTAATGCAACAAATTGCAGAGACAATGACAACAATTTTGGCCCCAACGCCACAACTTTCAGATCTGAAGACAACGAAGAATTCAGATATGGGTGTAAATCCAGATCTACGGCAAAAGGCGAATATGACGGCAAAAAACCAGATCTGAGCGACGCCGGAGACAACAACCCAGATCTAGAGCTAAAAGCTACACCTTTCAAAGAGAAGCTCCATTCCCAAAGTGATCCGGCGCCAGATCTGAAGATATTTAAGTGTAGATCTACCCGATCAGAGGATTTGAAGCGTACATCTATCAAATCCGGAACTAAAGGCGACAATTTTCAGCGAGGAGCTCCATTCCCAAGGTGAACCGACATCAGATCTGAAGTTTTTAAGCGTAGATCTACCCGATCCGAAAAAAGAAGGCGAACAGCGACAAAGATCTACAGATGGCGATACGACCAGTTCATCGGAGGGCTGCCTGGACTTGAACGACCCTGCGGAGGGCTGTCCCAAGGCGGGCGTCCCCCCAGAGGGCCGCCCAGTCTCGGGCGACCCCTCGGGTGGGCTGTCTTAAGGCCCACGTGCCCCGGGAAACTTTTCAGGTGGCCTACAGGCTCTAGTTTGCAGCTGCGGGCATTACTGAACCCTTGAAGTGGTGTTTTAGGCGCGACCAATCATTTAGTGGGTTCATGGGAGATGACGAAAACCTCGAGTGGCCTTTTGACCCGGGAGGGGATGAGTACGTTCATTTGGAGTAGCACGGCCCATGGAATGGATGCACCACCTTGTGGACAAGGTGGTTTTTCAGGGGCGTAGTGTTAGGATTAGGGTTTATGTGAATAATGGCAAATCTGTAATTTCTGGGCATATGGGCATTTCTGTAATTTTGGGATCCAGTGTCAGATTTGTAATTTTGGGTAAAACCATAGGTCAGTGGTATTTTGGTAATTTAGGGGTGACGGCTCAATAAGAGTTTTATTATAAATATAGGGGTGATCTAGAGGAGATGGACGTGTTGAGAATTGAGAAGAATACTGTAGATACATTTTAGATCTAGTGGGAGAGTTAGGCTTTGTCTCGAATCAAAGCTAGGAGAGAGAGTTCCTCTCGAAAGAACTCAAATATCCTTGTATCTTCTTTTATTTTCAATTTCCACCCCAAAAAAACCCCATAAAATCCCCTTTTTATTTCAGATTTCAGATCCAGATCTGAAACGCATCACAATGATGAATATTTTTAAAACCAAGCTAACTGCATACATCAGTCGGTATTACATATGTCAAATCTACCAGACCTTATTAGCCTTTTGTGCTTTGATTCATAGCCTCGATTAACCTCCAGTTCATTAATAACTTTTCTTCATAATCATTTCAAATTTACACTGGAGTATATCCTTAATCCTTTAGTGCTACCAGTTTACACTATTATTTAAAAGTCGATTACTAGCACTATGGCAACGTTGGATGCTATGCCCCAAAGCAAGTATCCCAGCAGGAGTGGGCCTTCAAGAAAAGACTAAAAATGACACATAGTAAAGGTCAAATCTAAATTTTTTGAACCTGTCAGCTATAAACATGCTTCAGACAATATGGAATAGGTCAAGACAATTCGAGACAGAGAGAGGGGAGGGTTGCAGCAGAAAAACGGAAAGAGAAGGACGGGCATGAAAGATTTACAAGGGATTATGGACATGTGAAATTTTAATTACAACAACTCAGACATGCTCCACATCACTAATGGAAGCATAATGATTCAAAAAATTATGCACCTTCAACTAGAAGACATCTTTTCTGTCAGTTTTAAGTTATGTTTTTTTCTTTATATCCTGATCTTTTGTTTGTTCTTTGACTTCATACAAGGTTTGTCTTATATGCTTCTCTTGTCCTTGTTTTATACCTTATCTCCAGTTTCTCTCTTAATCTTCCTTGTTAATTGTTAATTTTAATCATATCTGGTGAAAAAAAAGAAAAAAAGAATGCAATGCCACTAAAATCCTCTCCAAAAACATAGCATTAAACATGATACATCATCAATTGCATGAAAAGGAACTGGCACCAGCCTTGAAGTTTTTATGTTAAATCCAAATAATTTAAAATCTGAAATCCCTTAAATGCTGAAACTAACTATATTTTTTGCATCCTTGTTAAATATAAGGTGACCCCCTGGTGGTAAAAATTAAATAACCTACTTTGTCCAAAGAGATAACAAAATCCCCATGAGATTGAACTAAACCCAAACGATTGACACATGTCAGCATGGATATTCACATGAGCTTACCTGATATAATTTATCACTAGAACAACAAGTTGGAAGTTGAAGAAATAATATATAACTGTTGCAGTAATTACTTCAGTTAGTAATTTTGCAAGTTAGACAATGGAATAATGATGTGTTTGAGAAGACCCAATGCTAAGAATTCTACTTCTAGATTCCATATAATAGCATTGGGGAGTCCAAAGGAAAGACTTGGGAAGCAGGATGGAAGAGAAAATTTATGATAGGGATTCGAGCAAAGAAGAAAATTAGGGATTTGAAAATTTTGCAAACCACAGAGCCCGATACCTCATTATCATCAACTTACATGCCTCGCACATGACGATTTTTTAGACCTCACACCCCGATAACCAAGTTCACTCTTGCACTCCAATACAAAAGTCTTTTAGGGAAAACACAAAGTTTACGTCAAATTTCTCAAACTGTAATCAACTCTATTTAAAAAAGATGAGTTCAAAGTCATATTTATAGGCTAACATAAAGACTAATTTGACTCAATTCAACCTCATAAATAGACTCAAAAATAAAAGATTTCTATGAAACTCAAAAAGATTCAAACTCCTTTAAAAAAGAAAACTCTAAAATGACTCAAATTAATTTAAAAAGAAAAGTTAAAAAACTCAAATTCTTTTAGAAAAAATTCTAAATAGACTCTAATAAATAAATCTAAAAGAGCTCAAATAAACTCATATAATAAAATCTAAAAAACTCAAATACTAAAATACCAATTTGAATCCAAATTGGAATTGAATCCACATCATTCTTCACAGCTTTAAGAATATCATCACCTGATGATCATCAGGTGATATGAATAGCATAACCAAATAGAAATCAACAGTCACTTATAGTTGAAAAAGATGCGTCTGTGAATCTTGAAGTGTAGCAGTATGTAGACTTACAAATGAATATCTTTTGTGAAATATTTTAGCATACAGAACTTGCTTGTTTGTTGGTTAAGGAGGATCATGGGATGATGAAGTTAATGTGATTAACAGGTTCCATCGGGACATCCCAGCTAACCTCTAGCGTAGAATCATCGTGCCGCTCAATATTTGGCTCAAGTTCAATCAAGGACTCTGGCTTGAACTCAAACTCAATCTCATGTACAGATATAGACTTAGTATCTAACTTGATCTTGGATTCATCAACCAGCTTAGGCATGATTGTAGACTCACTAGCTCAGACTCTTGTTCAAGCTTCAAAAGCTTCGTCGTGCTCGGTTTATTGAAGTTCAACTCATTCTGTTGATCAACTCGAATCTTGGGTTGAGAATGGATCGACATAATTTTCTTCCTATGAAATATGAATGTGTATGTATTTAACCGTCCAGAACTCATTACATCTAGGTTGTACAACCAAGACCTTCCAACAAAATGTATGCAATATTTATGTGTATAATGTCACACCAAATATGATCACGATAGCTCGTAAGTTGGATAGGCATTAAGCATCGTTGTGTAACTTAATGCGCAGTTTTATCGACTCAAGTGACGTTACATGGACGTAGGTGAGGCTCGGCCGTTAGACCCATTCTTTTTTAGGCTACTTTGGCAATAATATTAACACAACTTCATTTGCCAATCAACTTATAGGGTGTATCACCTACCTTGAAATATGTATGAAAATGCTAGTCTTACATTAATATTCCTTACCTTTTAACTGTTATATGCAAGCACATAATGATATTGATATGAGCATTAGATTTATTAAAATTTACATCTGCATATCAGTAGTACTTTTCGATGCATTAGTTTATGCGATTATTCCTTTAAAATCTCAGAAATTGTCAATAGTTACTATAGCAATTGGAAAAATCAGAAAAATCTATCAAACTGAGAATCCGCATTGAAGCAAAAAAAATTGAATTTTTTTAAACTGAATTTTTTGCTTCTATTTTGAATTTTTCTTCTTTTTTGATTTTTTCTTTTTTGATTTTTATTTCTCTCTTTTTTATTTTTTGTTTTTCCTTTTTCTCTTTTTTGTTTTTATTTCCTTTTTCCTCTCTCCTTTTTTTATTTAAATTTTCACATTTTTTTTATTTTTATCTAAAACCTAACTAGAAGAAAATAAGAAAATGGTGATGATGGAGAACAAAAAAATAGACAGGTTTTGACTCTCTGATACAAAATATGACACATAATGGAAAAGGAAAATTGTGGTGGGAATTTGGAAAAAGAAGAAAATTAGATATTTGATGAATTTTCTAGTCTCTCACCCTGAAGATCTGAAGCTCGCCTACTCACGTGCCTTGTACACGATGTTTTCGAACGTTATACCCATGCAACCAAACACACTCTCGTATTTCAATACAAAATTTTTTTGCATCAAATTTCTCAAATTCTATTCAACTCTCATATAATTAAAAAATATGAATATAAAGCCATATTTATATGTTAATACAAATGCTAATTTGACTCGAATTCAAGCTCCAAAATATACTCAAATCAAGACGCTAAAATAAAAGGTTACTTAGAAAAGGGAACTCAAAAAAGATTCAAACTCATTTTTAAAAAACTCTAAGACTTCAATTCCTTTAAAAAGAAACTTAAAAGGACTCAAATTTTAAAAAAAAAATCTAAAAGAATAATAACTAAGCTAACAACACTAAAATAAACTCAACTAATAAAATCTAAAAAGACTCAAATACTAAATTACCAATTTAAATTCAAATTAGAATTGAATCTTCGTCCTTCCCAACTTTAAGAATTTCATCACATAATAAATGGTGATAAAAAATAACACAACCAAGCAAAAATCATAGTTTCATTTAGTTGGAGAAAATGTGTATGCGAACGTTGAAGTATAGCAATATGTTAACTTACCGACGAATATCTTCTGTGAAATATTTTCAAATCATGAAAAATAAAAAAGCATATAAAACTTATTGGTTGGCTGGCTATGCAGGATCAGTGATGATGAAGGCAATGTGCTCAACAAGTTCTAAGTGGACCTTCAAGCTAACCTCTGATGTAGAATCATTGTACCGTTCATTACTTATTTAGATACGTTGGTTCAAGCTCAAGCTCGATCTCAGTAACAGACAGATTCAGGCTCTTAACTTTACCATAGACTCATCATCTGGCTTGGGTTTGATTGTGAACTCAACATCTAGCTCGGATTCTTGTTTGGGATTCAAAGGCTTCACATGCTCAGCTTATTGGAGTTCAACACATTATGTTAATCAACTCGACCGACTCTAGGGTTGGGTAGTGATCAACATAATTTTCTTCTCATTAAACATGAATATCTGTTTTAACCTTCCAAAACTCATCACATGTAGGTCATACAATCAAGATATTCCTAACAAAATGTGTGCAATATATATATATATATATATATATATATATATATATATATATATATATATATTTGGAGAATATGCTTTGCATCTTTATTGATATAACGGGAAAATACAAGACACTCACGGGTGGAAGAAGGATGTCAGTAATGTGAGTAGAGGCACAGGCGCCTACATCCCAGCAAATACTTACACCATCCGCTACCCGTAGGTCAAAAGGAAAGCAAAATACAAGATAATGTCAGCCTAGCCTAGGAGCCCCCAATTTACAGGGGGAGCGCCATCACCCTGATCCCAATCAATATGACGAAGAGCAATTCTAACATCATCAGCAATGTTGTCAAACAGGAGTGTCTGCATCAGACTGGTGCCCTCAAATATTCTCCTATTTCTCTCCCTCCATATGTGCCATATCATCACAGCAAGGACAGTTCTGACCAGCTTACCTATGTTGTCCTTCTTATGAAAAAGGTCCAGAATCAAGTCGCCTATTCCAGTCAGGGTAGATGGCAAGGTAGAAGTGATCCCAAGCTTAAGGAAACTCCTGCAAAGGATATATTTAGTATAGCTGCATTCAAAGAATATATGATCCCTACTTTCATGAATATTATCAGTGCATAAAACACAGAGAGGTGAAGTAGGCACTCCCCATTTCACGAGCTTATCACGGGTGAGGAGCTTCCCGTGAAAAGCTCGCAGTAAAGTGATTGCCATCTTGGGAATATGCCCCTGAAACCACACCACCTTGTAGTATGGGAATAGAGGTTTAATAACACGGGAACCATCCCAAGCACTGCGAAGAGATGGAGATTTAGAAACCCAGGACCAAGAGTCACTGCCAGTAGTCAGAACAACCGAGTTGATAATATGCCGGACAGCAGAAAGGGAATTGCTCTCCACCCAACTACCATCAGACCAATAATCACTGACCAAGTACCTCTCTTCCCCTTCAGGAACCTCATAAGAATCACCAAGAATACCACAAGGGAGCCAATTATCATACCAAAAGAGTGTAGAGGAACCATCTCTAACGTTACGCTTAGTAAGCTTTTTAGTGAATTCCCGGCAATGGAGAATAAATTTCCATGTTCCAGATTGCATGGGATGAGACTTAGCCAGAAATAAGCCCGAATTGTTCAAGTAATGATTCCTCATGAAAGAAGCCCAGATTCCGCTATGAGTGAGCATGCGCCAAGTCAGTTTGATACCATGGGCGTTATTTAGCTCATGTAAGCTTCTAACCCCCACACCACCCTCTTGTTTGGGGACACACATATCATTCCAAGCCCAAAGATGGTTATTCCCCCAGATAAACTTTCTGCACATGGAAGTAAGAGATCGGATGACAGATTTAGGGAACCGGAAAGCTTGCATCCAAAAACCCACCATGCCGTAAATAACAGACTTGACAAGTTCAATGCGACCAGCAATGGATAGAAGCGAGGAAGACCAACCCTGAAGTCTGCTCTTGCATTTGTCAATCAGACGGCCATACATTGCGGCATTGGGATACTTAGTAGAGAGAGGGAGCCCCAAATACGTAGAAAGAGATTGCACACGTCGAATGCCCAAGATATCAGCGAGACTGCCAGGCCCCCTGGTGCCCTTACTGAAAATACCCGCACTTTTGGTCCAGTTAACCTCAAGGCCAGAGAAGGATTTGAAAGTAGAGAGCAGATCTCTTAGACCCTCAAAAGATTTAACATTTGCTTTACAGAAAACCAGTAAATCATCAGCAAAGAGGAGATGAGTGACAGCTCCCATTATGTTCATAGGCATAATGTTGCGAGAGATATTAGCCTTGGCCATGAGCAAGGAAAAAGCCTCCATAACAATCACAAACAGATATGGAGATAAGGGATCTCCCTGTCTCAGCCCCCTATTAGACTGGAACATACCACAAGGGGAACCATTTATCATCACAGAGAAAGTTGGGGTGGAGATACATTCACATATCCAGCCAATGAACTTGTGTCTGAACCCCATCCTATGCAGCATGTAGTAAACGAATTCTCTGTTAACACTGTCGAACGCTTTGCGAAGGTCCAACTTAAGACATGCCCGGCTTCCCATAGGATTATTAAAACCCCTAATATGCTCGTGGGCAAGCAAAGCACAATCAACAAGTAAACGATCCTGGAGGAAGGCAGCTTGATTTGGAGAAATAAGCTCAAGAACGGCTTTACTCAGACGATTGCAGAGAATTTTGCTTATAACCTTGTAGATAATATTGCAACAAGATATCGGCCTATAGTCCCCAAGCCCAGAAGCATTGGGACATTTGGGTATGAGCGTGAGAAAAGTATGGTTAATCTGCCGAAATAACTTCCCAGACTTGAAGAAATTAACCACCGCTAAGGTGACATCCTCTCCAATAACATCCCAAGAGTTTTGATAAAAGAAACCATTGAACCCATCAGGGCCAGGGGCCTTATCAGCCCCTATCTGAAAGACGGCTTTCTTAACATCTTCAGCATTGACCGGTTTTTCAACCCAAAGAGCAGCATCATTAGTGAGAACCCGTTTAGTGGTAAGACAAGGAAAGACCCTCCAATAGTCATTTTGATTATATAAGCCAGAATAGAACACAGGAGCCTCAGCTTTGAGACGATTAATAGTATTATTGTGCGAGCCATCAGTGGCAATAAGATGCCCCAGATTATTGTGACTTTGTCTAGACTTCATAGCGGTATAAAAGAACCGAGAATTACGGTCTCCAAGATGTAACCAATCTTGTCTGCTTTTCTGCTTAAGATTGGATTCTTCAATATCCAAAGCCTCAGCAAGCTGGATAATGAGAGCATGCTCTCTCTTTTGCAAGTTCGGACATATGGGAAGGGATGGGTTGTTTTGAATATCAACAAGCTCAGCACGAGATTTACTCACATCATTAGCTTCTCTAAAAGCCGCACCGAATTTTTTCAACCCCATTTTCAGTTTTTTCAACTTCTCAGACAATCGTATCATGGGGCAGCCCTTAACCCTGATGTGCCAATGCTCCTTAAGAGTATTAAGATAATCAGGGCTACGCATCCAAGCATTAAAAAATTTGAAAGGCTTGGGGTCAGAACATCCTGGCCGATGAAAGTGAACAATGAGAATGGAGTGATCACTAGTACCACCAGCAATGTATTCGCAATAAGAGGAAGTGAGGACACCCATCCAAATGCAATTGCAAAAAACCCGATCAAGAGTGGCCGAAATACGCTTTTGCCCAATGCTGCGATTAGTCCAACTCATGGTGTTACCCACTGTTTTGAGCTCCATGAGAGCACTCGAGTTGATGCAATTATTAAAATCATCCACCATGAACCCATCAATAACTCTACCTCCCACCTTGTCTATGGCATATCTGACACAATTGAAATCGCCTCCAATGATCCAGGGGATGTTATTATAGGTATTGGCCATGGCAACAATCTCTCTCCAAAGATCTCTACGATCTTGGTAGGAATTAGAAGCATAGACAATCGTAACCATAGTAGTGAACCCAGCAGTATTCACACATTTTAGCGAGATATGCTGAGCAGACAACCCGTCGATGCTACACTTCCACGTATCAGGGTTATACATAATAACAATACGACCGTTGTGATGGGCGGAACGATTGTCAACAGAAATCCAATTCTTGGGGAAACATTGAAGAATTCTATGGGCATTGGCCCCAACCACCTTGGTTTCAAGAAGGCCAACCAGGGAGGGGGTTAAATTCCGTAACTGATCCTTGAGCTCTCTACGTCTAGCCACATTGTTGAGCCCTCTCGTGTTCCAAATGAGCACTGTCATTGAGTGGAATGGAGGGGAAGGTCAACATCCTTATTTAGTCTAGAGCTTTTGCGAGTACCCTTAAAGGAGACCGCACCCTTGCTCTTTTGATTCTTACGTTCTTTACTTTTAAGTTTTAGTTCAGCTTGCTCCTCATGCCATGCTTCATTAGCTATAGTCATTTCAAGTGGTTCGTTATCAGAGCTAATGTTATCATAGGGATCTTCAAGGAGCGAGGCCCCTAAGCGAGCATTGTTGCTTCCCCTTAGGATGTTGAAAGGGTTGTGGTCAGATGGCCGTGTGCAGGTGACCGACGTGGTCGATGGGGATCTGGCTAGAACCGTACGCCCAGAGCCCAATTCCGACTCCGAACACCCCGATCCCTCCCCCCCCAATTTATTAGTATTGAGGTAAGTCTTCCTACAAGGAGCATCGTCTCCCACCGTAAAGCTAGTCGCAGCTAGCACAACTCCATTATCAGATACCACGCTCTGACGGCCCACACCCGCCATGTCCCCATGTCGCTGCTTCCCGCCGATACAATCAAAATAGGAGGGCCTTTCCGCTACTTCCGTCCCCTTGTCTCCAGCTCCCTGTAGAAGGCAGGTACCGCCCGAAGCAGCTTCAGAAGCCCCATTGATACCACCACCCATATTCTTCACTTGCTTTGCAATACCACCAGCATACTTAGCAGTAACCCTCTCCTTTTGAGCCTTTGTACAAATTCTTACAATTTTATGCACATGAATCATCACCAGCAGATAGTTCCTTCCAACGCTACTGCCTTCGACCTCTTGGGTATTTTCCAGGATGTCCGCAGCACTCCCCCTGTCATCACCGCCAACAATACCCCTATTGCTAGTCGCAGCTAGCTCATGACATTTCTTTAGCGGCCTAGTCGCAGCTAGCCAAGGATTACATCCAACATTATCAACCTTACTAACAACATACTTCCTAGAGTCCCTCATCTCCCCCCATATGTTGACCCCATTACAGTCATCACTAACATTACATGGAGATTGCCGATAGCTAGGCACATCTAGCAAGCTTCCCTCACCTTCCTTACATCCCCTATCATTCAACCCCCCTCTAACCATATAAGCAGCATCCCCAACATCACCCTGCCTGTTACAATTTCCAAAAGGCCCCAAGGACACACCTTCGGCCCCTACAATAACATCAGCAACTCCTCCCGAGTCCTGTTCATTACAAACCCCTACGGGTCCCGAATGCACAGTGCCATCAACATTCCCATGCCCCCCTCCACTACTGGGGCTACATTCCATATTAACATACACAGTACTACTATCCGTGCTATTCAAATTCTTAATCCCCGCCCCCTCCCGCCCAGAAGAGGTTAGAGAAGAAGGAACATTATCAGACTTAGGGTTGGGATTACCATTTAGGGAGCCAGCCACTTCCTTTGGACCACCCGCAATAGAGCATTGATGACCAAAACATTTGCATTTGCTGCATCGCGGAGGCTTCCCTTCATACCGCACCGCCACCTCGAAGCTCTCTCCATCCTCCGTCTTGGCTACAACCATCAGGGGAAGCTCCTCAGCTGCTGAGACCTCCACCAAACACATGGCATACGTCATTTGCTCCAGAGTTGCCGTAGCCCTGTCCAAGCAAATAGGGGAGCCAACAACACTAGCAATAACGTTGAGGATGCTGAGGGACCAGAACTTTAATGGCAGATTAGGGAACTGGACCCAAATTGGAACGGTGGAGAGCATATCACGATCAAAGCACAGATCCGGCGCCCATCGCTGAAGCACGACCAGCCGCCCGTCGAACATCCAGGGCCCCCCAAACAACACCCCGTCACAGTCGGCTTTCTCCTTGAATCGGAAGAAAAAGAACCCGTTCTCTCTAGCGAAGATGGTCATCCCCTGCTTCTTCCATGATCGCAGAGCCCAAGCTTTCATCTGCCCGTAGAAGGGGATATCGCCGAGCACATACGCCACCAAAGTATTCTCCCAATTGCTAGCCGCTTCGTCTATCGCATCTTGAGAAAGCAACGCATACGTTTCTCCAGTATCATCAACAATCGGCGGGACATAGGCCATCTCCAAGGAATCAGCAATCTTCCTTCTGTTTGAGCACACATCAAGCCAGGAAAGCTTAGGAGCAAGGGGATTGATCTTAATGTTGATGGCCGGCCTCATCATTCTTCTTTCAAGCGATTTCCTCGCACCAAACTTCGGGGGGTCGTGATCCTGGACTTGAGATCTGAAGACAGGCCTAGCCTCCCTCCCTTTCCTATTGACGACACGCCATCCCCCAGCATCGTCGGAGCTCTTTGGCACTCCCTCAGAGGTCGTCATTACCGAAGCGAACCAAAAGAATAGGTCAGATCTGAACCAGAAACAACTCAGCAGATAAGCGAGGAAGAGAATCTCACCAACCGGATCAAGAACTCCACCTGAGTTCTTGATCCGTCCAAGAACAGATCACGACGAGATCAAGGAGCAGCCTAATCGCACCAGGACACATCCCGGCGAGAGCTCCAACCAAGACCAGATCCAAAGATCAGCAAGAAGACAGAGTCGCCGGATCCTCCCTCAGATCCGCCAGCACGCCTTGTCTACAAGTTAGATCTGAAGAGAAACGATCAGATCTGAAGCCACGCCTCGACAAAACCGATCGAGATCCAGATCCGGTGGAAGGAGCTTCAGATCCAAAGACGAAGTCACCTCCTCTCGCCACTCCCTCCGAACCGCCGAAAATACGTAGATCCGACCACCGCCAGGCCAGCCGCGGGGCTGGCCGGCCTCGGATGTCGTCAGCGAAAAGCACGAAAACGCCGGAGCTTCTCACTCTAAAAAAGAGAGAGGGAGAGAGGGTCTATATATATATTGTTCAATATATATATATGAAAAGTTAGTGTGGATCTTTATTTATATGAATGGTATATGTACACAACATCGTGGTATCTAATAGGAATAAGAAAGTTAGACAGAGGAGAGGGCACAAGCGCCGTCACTCTAAACTAGCAATCCAACCACATCTACCAAAAATAAAATGTACAAAATTGAGTTCATCTAGCCCTCATCTCTGAATTCCCAGTTCGCCATAGCCTAAGACGCTTCTAGCGCATGGATGTCCTCGTTTCTAAGAGCAATTCTGATATCTGCAGCAATGTCTTCAAATAGGGGAGTCTGTGGCTTTTTTATATTTTCAAAGATCCTCGTGTTTCTCTCTTTCCATACATGCCAAACCATCGCAGCTAGAGCTGTTTTGGCTAGCATGCTCAATGTATCTTTTTTGGCAAAATTGTCAAGGAAATAGTTCCCCACTTTCAATAGCGATGGATCAATGGGGTTTGATACGCCCATCTTGAGAAGGCTTCTGCGCTAAATGGGGTTTGATACGCCCATCTTGAGAAGGCTTCTGCGCAAAATATAGCATGCATATGGGCATTCAAAATAAATATGTGAAATGCTCTCAGCTACCCCTCCATTACATAGTACACATTATGGAGGAGTGTTAATCCCCCACTTAATCAGGAGATCCCTAGTGAGTAATTTGACGTGAAAAGCTCGCAGAAGGGTCAGGGACATCTTCGGAATGTAATTTTTGTACCAAATTAATTTGAAATAAGGAAATGGTGTACCTTGTCTCTGTGTTCCCTCTCAGGCGTCCCCTAGCTTGAAAACTGTACCATGGGACCACTCCCACTCGTCTGCACCAGGCTCAAGCTTAATGTTATGCAGCAAAGGCCGGATGTGCATGATAGCCTGGTCTTCAATCCACCCTGATGTAGCCCAGTACTCGCTCACTTTCTTGCTTCTAATTGCTAAGGGGATATCATATATTTCGGCTAGAGGCCCACATGGAAGCCAATTGTCTGTCCAAAATAATGTAGTCGTACCATCCCGCACCAATCGCCTAATAAACTTCTTAGAATAGTTCTTGCAGTGTAGCATGAATTTCCAGGTAACAGATTGGGTTGGTTTACCTTTTGTTGCAAAGAAACAATCATTTTCTTTATAGCTATGCTTCATATAATCTACCCAAAGCCTGTGAAGAGAGCATTCTCCATGTCAACCCAACACCAGCTGCATGATTGAGATCTGAGAGCAATCTCATTCCAACCCACCTTACTCCTTGGGGGGTGCATATGTCCTTCCAAGCCCAAGGATTCGAGGAGCCCCAAATGAATTTTCGGCATGCTGAAGTGATGGTACATAATATTGATTGTGGGATCCTGTAAGCCTGCATCCAAAAATTGACCATCCCATATATAACTGTCATCACCAGTTCAATCCTGCCTGAAATGGAAAGCATTGAAGATGTCCAGCCCACGAGCCTTTTCTTGCATTTATCCACCAATCTGGTATACATTGAAGGTTTTGGATATCTAGTTGATAGGGGCAACCCCAAGTAAGTCGTGATAGAAGTACCCAATTTAATAACCAACAAGTTAGCCAAACTGGATGGATTTTTTTGTCCCCTTGATAAAAATTGAGGTACTCTTCTCCCAATTTATCTGAAACCATGTGAGATTTGCAAAATCTGCTAGCAGTGATTTTAGCCCTTCAAAAGTAGAGGCATTTGCACGACAAAATAATAACAGATCATCTGCGAATAGTAGATGAGAGATAGAGCATGTACGCCTCATAGGTTGGGTGCTATGGCTAGTAATAGCTTTTTCAACCAGAAGGGAGAATGCTTCCATTGTGAGAACAAAAAGATATGGAGAAAGAGGGTCTCCCTGTCTAAGCCCTCTATTTCCCTCAAAATACCCCACCGGAGATCCATTAACCATAACAGAGAAGGTTGGGGTTGTTATGCATTCCATAATCCATGCAATGAATTTCCTGCTGAATCCCATTTGGTGAAGGATGTAAAAGACGAATTCTCGATTAACGCTATCAAATGCTTTTTTCAGGTCTAACTTAAGGCAAGCCCTGGATCCCATGGGGTTGCTAAAATCTCTAATCTGCTCATGTGCTAGCAAGGCACAGTCAGATAATAATCTCCCACGAAGAAAAGCTGATTGATTAGGGGATATTAATTCATGGATTACAATCTTTAGTCGGTTGCATATAATTTTGCTAATCATCTTATAAAGGACATTGCAGCCAGCTATGGGTCTGTAGTCTCCTAACCCCGTAGCATTAGAGTTTTTAGGCACAAGAGTGAGGTTGGTATGATTTATAGGATGCATCAAAGAGCATGAGCCGAAAAAAGAGAGGACATCATCAGTGACATCATTACCTATCAGGCTCCAGCTGTGTCGATAAAAATAGCCGTTGAAACCATCTGACCCAGGAGATTTATCCACTCCTATTTGGAATACCGCTTCTTTAAATTCTTCCTTAGAAATCCTTCGCTCCAACCAATTAGTAGCTTGACCAGTGAAAATGCGCTTTGGAATGACATTGGGAAATACATTCCAGTAGTGTGATTGAGTATATAGCCCTTCATAGAATTTAGGGGCACTGCTCCTCATATCTTCATAGGAATTATTTTGGTCACCATCAGCATCAACTAAATGTCCCAGATTATTGTGACTATGCCTGGCCTTCATAGCGGTATAAAAGAATTTAGTGTTCTTATCCCCCAAACTCAGCCAGTCTTGCCTACTTTTTTGGCGAATCATCTCCTCTTCCATGCCTAATAGAGTTGCCAAACTATTTGAAAGCCGTTGCTCTTCCTTTTGAAGCTCGCCATCACTATGAAGAGCTGAAGCCTGTCGAAGTTCCTCCAGGTTCTTACGGCAATCTGTAACCGAGTTAACATTTGAATGTTCTCGGGCCCAGTCCCTCAAATCATTTATCAGCCTACGCAATTTAGAAGTGACCCGGTACATTGGCAAACCGTGCACGCATTGATTCCAACTCATGTCTACAATCTCATTGTAGCCAAGCAATTTGATCCAGAAATTAAAGAACTTGAAAGGCTTTGGATAGGTTTTTACCTTTGTATGTAGCTTCACCAACATTGGGGAGTGATCACTCGTTAAAGGGTCCAAGTATTCCACAAAGGATTCTGGTAGGGAAGTAATCCATTATATATATATATATATAATATCGCGTTAAATATGATCACTCGTTAAAGGATCCATTGTATATATATAATATCGCACCAAATATGATCATGATAGCTCGCAAGCTGGATATGCATTAAACATCGTTGGATAACTGAATGCGTGATTTTATCAACCCAATTAACATTATAGAGCTGTATATGAGGTTCAGCTGACCAATTTTTTGGTAATAATATTAGCGCAACTTCCTTCATTAATCATCAATTTATCAGATTTATCACCTATCTTGAAATAGATATGAAATACTAGTCCTACACCAATGTTTCTCACATTTAGGTGTTATATGCATGCACCAAATGATATTAACAATAACACTAAATTCACGCAAATTTTCATCTGCGTTAGTAATGCTTTTCTATGCATAAATTTTTGGTATCATTCCTCCAATATTCCAAAAATTGATAAAAATTACTTTAGAAATTGGAAAAATCCGAAAAATCTACAGAAATTGAGAATCCGCACTACAGCAAATAAAATTCTACCCTTTTAAACTAATTTTTGCTTCTATTCTAAAAAAATTTCTTGTATTCTTTGATTTTTCACTTTTTCTCCTCTTTTTTATTTTATCTAAAACCTAATTAGAAGAAAAGAGAAAAAAGTATGATGATTGGGAAGAAAAGAAAAAAACAGCTATATTTTTTCTCTGATACGAAATATAACACAAGTTGGAAAAGAAAATTTATGGTGAAGATTTAGGAGAAGAGAAGAATAATTGTGAAGATAAACTGTCAGCACTCACACACTCTGAAGATCTAATAGTCACCGACTCATACGCCTCAAGCAGGAAGATTTTTCAGACCTCATGCTCAAGGCAACCAATCCCATTGTTGCACTTTAATGGAAAATATTTAATTTTTTTGGAAAACATAAAGTTTACATCAAATTTCTCAAATTCTATTCAACTCTCATTATAAATTTAAAAAGGAAAATATAAAGCCATATTTATAGGATATACAAAGACTAATTTGACGTGTATTCAAACTCCTAAATAGACTCAAAAACCTCTAAAATAGAAGATTTTCTTAGTTCAGAAAACTCAAAAAATACTCATACTCATTTAAAAATAAATATCTAAAAAGACTCAATTTTCTTTAAAAAGAAAACCCAAAAAGACTCAAATTCTTTTTAAAAAAATTCTAATAGAACTCAAATAACTAAATATAAAAAGACTCAAATAAAATCAAATAAGAAAATCTAAAAAGACTCACGTACTAAAATATCAATTTGAATTCAAATTGATATTTGAATCCCCATCTGCTTGTTTGGTCAGCACCTTTGGATTTAAATCATAATGGTTGACGTCCTTGAAAATTTTTTACTCATCTGGATTAGATTATCTTTTTTGTCCACAAAATTGTTATCTTCGGAAAAACATGACGTACTAATAGAGTTAATGCGGCATCCAAAAAATCCTTGGGTTCTGACCGAACTATATCTTGAAAAAAATAATTGCAATACAATGAGCGACAAACTGAAAATTCAACAGATTTTATCGAATAATCCAAAGAAGCTCTTAATCTTCTTCACATAAACCATTTTTTCATTATCTCTCTCAACCTCATCCCATTATTGTACCATACTCTCATGCATTCTTTTGAATTCTACCAATCCCCAGTTTCCCTACACAGCCCCCTCTTTGACCTTATTACCGAGATTTCCTTATAGTTCCATTGTTTAACTCAACTACACATGTTTGTTCTATAGAATGAAAATGCTTACCCTTGACTCTTTCTTTAACTTGGATATTCTAAATATAACCGCCCTTAATCTAATTCCTACCTAGTCAAAGACCAAAGGAAAGTTAGGAAGAATTAAAAAATTATACTTCTTATGTTTTTAAGGTTATAGAGGGGAGGGTGAAAGCTAAGATAAAATTAAATCAATGGTGGTTTCATTGTGTCTAATCGGTTCCATGGTAGTGACCATTTTTTAAAATACAGATATTTATAGAGTGCTCTAGTTACTACAACCAAAATAATCATCAGGCCGCATGCAGGGCAAGCGACGCTGGGTTCTCTTCAAGTATTTCTACGTAATTTTTCTCATATAATACATACTTTATCTCAACATTATTTCCCTTGCAAAAACTGAATATTAAATTTTATTGACAGATTGTCTGTATAAAACACCAAAGAGTGACCCAGAATTATTTGGAGTGGTAAGGGATACAAAAAATTCGTGTAATTCTCAAATCTGACCCATCTCCATTACAATTTTATCATGCCAATCATAAGTGAAACGGAAGGCCCATCATAATCGAAGTAGAAAGATAAGTCGTTCAAATGAGTGATAACATGATGAGAGGCTATAGAGTCCATCTTGACTTGAGTGTTGTGATAAGGATGTACAGTAGATAGTTGAAGTTCCAAAAAAGTGCTTGCCATGATATGATCGTTTAGCTAGGTGACTTAGCTTATCACAAATTTG